>KZ651274.1:1456138-1466992 GCA_001010745.2 Gerris buenoi
TATATATATATATATGTATTTGAAATTTTACTAATTTGACTTATTTTAAAACTTGTCTTCTTACAGATGGTGGTACCTATAATTTAAAAAAAAGCAACAGTAATTTTATACTGCTACTGACATTAAAAGTAATTTAGTTAAATTACCTCTTATAACTGAAATGAAATTGTCCAACAGTCCAACGAGAAGTAACATATATAATATGATTATTTCCTTAATTTGCAATCTAAAAAATTTCCAAATAACGGGTAATTTATCTCTAATTTTTTTCTCTCTTTAATTTTTTATTTTGAAGCTACATTTATACGTTTTATTTTTATCTTTTAATAACCTTAGAGCCGAAACAATAAAGGTCATAAATTATAAAAAAAATAAACTTTTACTTTTGAGAAAGGCTAACAAATCAAGATTTAATTTTAAAATGTAAGTATTTTTATTGACGGGGTGAAAAAAAAAAAAAGGTCATAAATTATAAAAAAAAAAAACTTTTACTTTTGAGAAAGGCTAACAAATCAAGATTTAATTTTAAAATGTAAGTATTTTTATTGACAGGGAAAAAAAGGAAATTTCAGATTTATTTGGGTTTACACGTGTAAAGGTCCTCTTATTCGGAAATAAAATTGTTTACAAAACACTAGGAAGTTTTATTATAACGTTTGTTAAATTTGTTTTTTGAAAATCTTTGTAAACAAAACGAAGATAAGCCCTGGGTTTAGTTTTTGTTTTTATTGTGTAACAGAAAACAGCTGTTTATCCATGTGACATTACATTTACATCAGCTGATAAATTTATCTAGTTAATCCAATAGGGAAATCGTAAATTTGTAACTCTAAATATTATAGTTTGTAGAGAATTCAACAAGATATAAATAAACAATGTCTGAAGATTTATTTATAACTACCAGAGCTGCGATGCTCTGCACCTTTTTACTTTCACTTTCTCATATAAAGAAGAAGTATTGTGATGGCGCGAGAATTCTATTTTGAGATTTTGATGGATTTACACGTTTTGAGATCCTTAAAGTCCAAAAAAGTGGTTTTTTAAAAATTGTTAGTCTGTCTGTCGTCTGTGCTGACGCCTGGAGACTAAACTACTGGGCTAATTTCGTCAAAATTTGGCATACATGTTCAGAAAAATCATACTCGGAGGCTAAATCCAGATATTAATTTTAGATCCATAATTGAGGGCGCTACCGACGATTTTGATTTTAAAAAAAACTCTAAAAAGTAAGTCCATTTAAATACGAATCTAATAAGGTGTTATCCCGGGAAAAATCTAGTTGCTGAGAAAATAGCTTAAAACGCGGACAGAGAGGGTTGGATTTCCCGCCGGGGAGAANGTTCCTCTGAGTCCAAAAAAGTGGTTTTTAAAAAATGTCTGTCTGTCGTCTGTGTAGACGCTTAGAGCCTAAACTACTTGGCCCATTTTGTCACAATTTGGCATACATGTTCAGAATAATCGAGTCGAGAAATTAATTTTAGCTCCATGATTGGGGGCGCTACCGATGATTTTACGTTCCGACAATTTTGATTGTAATTCTACAATGTAGTCCATTTAAATAAGAATCTAACGATATAAGCTGTTTCCCCGGGAAAACCCTACTTCCTTAGCTTAAACGCGGACGGAGAGAGCCCGGGTTCGATTTCACGCCGAGGAGAAGTTATTTTTATGATAAATTTTGATGAAATGTTCAATGATAATGTTCAATAGTAATTACATACGAAAACTAATAAATGAAAAACACTGGGCTGTTCAATTATGAATCATTGTATGAGAAAGTTTATCTGAGTTGTCTCTGACCAGATTTTTTTTTTAAAAACTAACGTCCTATAAAAAATAATGTATATATACAAATTAAAGAAAGTGTCTAATTCTAACAAAATTATTCGAAAAAAATAGATTATTGTATTGAAGTATTGTAAAAGGTGATTATCAAAAAGCAAGATTATTAAATTTATCACCAAAAAGGTCTCATTAATTTTTTTTGGTAGAACGTACGATTTAGCAAAAACCTAGTTTACTTTAACTTGCGCAGTGTTTATTTTTGCACGACTTTTTTTGGAATTTTTGTGAATATCTTGCTTCCTCTAGCTCGGGGACCAATTGAGGATCAGATCAAAATTGAAGAGTATACAATTTTATACAGGAAACGCTATATTAATTTTTATAGGTACTTTGAAAAAAGACCTAAATTCTCCGATTTTACAATGGGAGTGCGAGTACATATACTCGTTGTTCTCATGTCAAATTTGACTTACTATTATGTATCTCAGTACAGATGTTTCTTGGTAATTCTTTAGATGGTTACTCCCCTATGTTCTTTTTTTTATTATAAATGACTGATTAAATAAATTTAAAGACAAAAGGTTGTTTAGTCCAATGTACTTTGGGACAAAGGAAATGTCACACTTCTGTTTTTTTATAAGGGGAGTAACAATCTAAAGATGAACATTACGTACATGTTCTTTTGTTACTCCCCTCTGTTTTGTTTTTTAGGGGAGTAACCATCTAAAGAAATGGCTAATTATTTTGGTATTTTGATGTTTTTTTTTTTAAATGTTAATTTAGTACTTAGCATGTTGTTTATAATCGTTGTTAACCTTGATATTGACTTTGACCGACAAGTTACACGATAATAACTATGTTTCTCAAGAAACAAAGTTGGAATGACGTAACTCCAAAACTACCCAAGAGTCTTGAGAAGCCTAAAAACTCTCTCTGGAAGTGGTAACCTTCAGATTTGCAATGTTGTTTCTATAACCGGCTTTAGGCCTACGGGTTCTGTGTGGGGTATCTCCGAACCTTCCAGTCGGAATCAACCAGTCAAGAGAAAAAAAAACTGCTTAAGTAAAACCACAGATGCTGTCTTCATCACCCTGCACATTGACCTCCTAGCGTTCCCTCTCGCATCCTTCACTATACCGCTATACGTAGAAAACTAATCCTTATCCTATCTGTCTTAATCCCCGTTTAGTTAATACTTTAATATTTTATTTTTTAATCCTAAATATCTTCTCTGATAATCTTCTAGATCTAATAATGTCAGTGACCTTTGAACCCTCTCAAAATTTTCAAATAATTGGTGCTTCACTTTAGTTATGATTTTTTTTTTTTGTTAAAAAAGAGATTATTTTTAAGACTTAAAATAACAAAGTAATTGTTGGACTCTTAGGTATAACCATTTGTCAGAACTGTGCCTTCCTCAGGTTTTTGTGCAATCAATGTTTTATTAATATTTTTAATATACACTTACACTTAAGTGAAAATTTGCTTAAAACTTACTAATCCACTTACACTTTTGACAGATTTGACTACAGAAATACGCTAGGTGTGCTCACACCCAAGCTCTGCACATGACAGGATCGAGTTTAGGTGTTTACATGCAACTCGATCCAGATACGATCCCAGAATTACTACGTTCACACATCGTTTTGGAAACGGTTTTGAAAACGATCCGCTAGTTCAAAACGCTGTACGAACGGAGATCGATGGATCGAATCGGTTTAGATCCGCTCCATCAAACAATCCGTGAACAAGTCGTGGAGGGGATCGAGATATCAGGTTATTTTACTCTTTTCCACTTTTCAAGTTCTTTACTTTCGTGAGCTTCCGTTTCTTTTTTAAACTCGCAAAAACGTTGTTAAACAAAATTTAATACTATAAAGAACCTTTAAAAACTTTTAATAACTTTTAAATAAAATGTAAAAATACGCGGACTTATTAGGTAACAAGAAAGAAGGTTTTACTCGTGACGTCACCGTTATGAAATATATTGAAAACAAATATTTCGATCACCTGCATTTTTTGTTGTAAGAACGCAAATTGTTTTGAAAACGATTTGGATCCATAACGCTTTCAAAACGATGTGTGAACGTAGTAAATGTAGAGTATCGTATCGGGATCGGTATCGTATTTAATTTGTATTGAATCTAGGTTTCCATGTATACTTTGGATCCAAAAACTGTATTCAGCCCGTATTTAAATATGAAGCGTAGTAATAGTTGTATAAGACTAGGCCTAGGCTCTAGGTCCTCCATGAGCTCACATGGGGAACCAATATATAATTTCTTGTTAAAGTATCCATTTGCGAAAACTTGACCCCCGGCAGGTCATTGACTATTAATCTGAGTACTCCTTACACATTCTCTAGGTAAGGGATTATTCTGGTAACTGAAGGTAAAATCACTTGCTGCATGTTGTCCTTAATTTTAAATATTTAAACCAGAATACTTAGTTGAAACTTAAACTGTCCTACACGTGACTTTCTTGCGAGCAGGCCCACATTCAGTAATGGGCAGACCGTGCATTTGCCCAGGGCGAGAGTCTTCAGAAAGAGCGTTAAATGGCTGTAAGAATTCTTTGCTGGGTGTCTGGAATCAGAGTCTGCTTGCGAATTTGAAACTATAAACTTATTTGATTTTAATAAGTAGTTTGAAGTGGATTTTACCATTTTCTGTTTATTTTCGATAAAAATATCTAAGATCGTTTAAGTGATTTTATTCTACAAAAGAATTAAATTACACGTAATTTCCAACTAAGTAAGTAAAACAGATATAACAATATTAAACACAAACAGTAAATAAATTAATAAGGTAAACAAATACAACACATTAATTATAAGAAGGTTATGAACTGGTTATACCAGTGTTACCAAACAAAACAAAGGATGCAGTAAAAAGGAGAGAAGCCTTTACAAATATTTTCATTTAGAGTGCACATATTGTTTTTGTTTCTTAACAGATTTTTAATAGTTGTGTTAGATTTGGTTTTGCAATTTGATTTTTTGTGATTACATTATTAAATAAGGTATTAGTTTTATTTATTTAGCTAGGTGTTGTATGGAGTACGTAATGTTTGTTAGACGAGTGTTGGGACGAAGTGAGTGGCGGTGTTACGGTCGAGTAGTTGATTACACCTGCGTTGGGAGCGCTGCCTTCCTAGCAGGGCGGAAGCAAGCTTGGTTAGACATCAGATCAGGTGTAGTCTGTGAGACCTGCTCCACTGTCTTCTAGAGGCCTTGTCTAATGTTGTTTTTTATCAGTATTCACTTGTCTGTTTTGGTTACGACACACCACAGTGCGTCCAACAAGTTAACCATAACATGTTCCTTACCTATGGAAGGCTTTTTGTAACCTTGGGACTAAAGACTAATAACCAATAATTTCACAATTATAGACTAAAAGCTTGGTCTACTAAAAGAGTTAAGGTGTTATTACCGTATCGAAAAAACGAGACCTTATAATGGAGTTAGGCATTTTAGTGAGGTATAGCTGGGCATTTTTTGTCAGGATGACAAAAAACGAGGACTTTAGAAGTTGTGTAGAGGTTAGGCTTTGGCAGGATAAAAGAGATCAAAGGAAAAACCAATGGGTGGGTTAAAGATTAGGTTTTACGGACAAAGCTATGTGGCGGATAGAGGTTAGACTCTGACAGATAGAGGAGAAACCAATGTGATTGGTTGAGGTTAGGCTGTGACAGGATAAAAGATATCTAAGGAGGTACCAATGTGGCGGATTGAGGTTAGGCTCTGATAGGATAGAAGAAAGCTAAGGAGGAACCAATTGGCGGATTGAGGTTAGGCTTTGACTGGATAGAAGAAATCTAAGGAGGAACCAATTGGCGGATTGAGGTTGGGCTCTGATGGGATGGAAGAAATCTAAGGAGGAACCAATTGGCGGATTGAGGTTGGGCTCTGATGGGATGGAAGAAATCTAAGGAGGAACGAACCAATTGGCGGATTGAGTTTAGGCTCTGACTGGATAGAAGAAATCTTAGGAGGAACCCAATTGGCGGATTGTGGTTAGGCTCTGATGGGATGGAAGAAATCTAAGGAGGAACCAAATGGTGGATTGAGGTTAAGCTCTGACAAGTAGAAGAAGTTACAAGAGGTATCAATGTGTTACACCAATGTGGTCTATGGGAATAGGCACTGACTGGATACATGAAATCAAAGGAGGAACTAATTAGACGGAGAGATGATTGGCTCTGACGGGATAGGAGAAATCTGAGGAGGAACCAATGTGGCGGATAGAGTTTAGGCTCTGACAGGAAAATAGACAGGAGACGGGACTGAAACGGGTTTCAAATCGAATCCAAAGAGAAGAATAGAGGTTAGGCGCTGACAGGATAGAAGAAATTTGGCGGATTGATATTAGGCTCTGACAGATTGAAGAAGGCAAATCAAAGGAGATACCAATGAGAAGAGACGTTAGGCTCTAACAGGTAGAATAAATCTATGTAGATGCCAATATGGCGGATTGAGGTTAGGCTCTGACAGATGGAAGAAGTTGAGGGGAATTAATGTGGTTCACCAATATGGCGTATGGAGGTTTGGCACTGACAGGATAAATGAAGTCAAAGGACGAATGAGGCGGATAGAGTGATAGAGAATAGGCTTGGATAGGTGGAAGAAGTTAGAAGTTAATGGAAGAATTAATAAAATATGTAGTTAAATATAAGATGGGGCTTTAACAAGTTTGAACATTTCTAGGTGTAACCAATGGGAAGATTAATTTTAGTTTTAGTTGATAAGTTACAGCGGCTTGAGTCGGTTTGTAAAAACTCTAATATTATAGTTTAACTGCTAAAAGGAGGTTAAATTAAGACAATATTGTCCACTTTAGTACGAGTAAAAAAACCAAATGTAAGATAAACGAACCTAATCAAAATAAATTCTTTCCAACAAGTTCCGATTCTATAAATATATCTTCTGTATTCTTTATACGATTACATTGTGGCACTAGGTTTATTGAATTGAAAAATTCGGTTTAGTTTCTAAGTAGGTTAAACTACTGAATATTAATACGAATATGAGATCAAAGAAATGGTATTTTTATCCGAGTAGGATATCGATTTATTTTTCTGTATAAATACGAGTCTGGGTTTTTTTTTTGGTTCTTGTTTGATCCTTATATAAAAATGATATTTAATATAAAGCGGCTAAAATGTGTGTTATTTCTGAGAAGAGTGTGTGATAGTGTGTTTAGAAGGAAGTTGTGACAGTGGATTCCAGGGGCTGGTAGGCGCCACTGAATCACCCTCATTATGAGCTAGGTTGGGCCTTTGATTCGCCCACTGAATTCCCGTCAAGAGGTGGGACGCTCATCTTAGAGCTCGCCACTTCGCCACCTCTCAAGACGCCTTGAATTAATTCTCTCATCTAGTGGCGACACAGCCACTGTCTATTCTCCTAGTTTTAATTCCTTATAACTCTCATGAGACGAGTTGTTCAGTAGAATACGTAAGTAGGATTAGAACACCATTTACAAGATCAATTCAGTGGCGTTATGAAGAACAAACCTGGTATAATTATTCCTTTTTCAGGCCTCGCTTCATCTGAATGTTTATTACCTTTGATATATGGGTTAATGCGGTGTTCTCAACCCTTTTTTTTTACCTAAAGCCAACTTTCTTCCTTGACTTCCGTTTTTTTTTTTATAACTTATTAGAGTATACCTAACAACTTCAGTAGTATACAAAAAACAACCTAACTGCCAAATCCAGTTATTGAGAAAACTGCTATAAAAGCGGACGATGTGAGACCGAGTTCGATTCCCCGCCAGGTAGGACTTATTTTTCTAGTAAATTTTGATAAAATGTCCAATACTAATTATATTCAACCACTAAAATAAACTACTAATATACAGGGTGGTCCAAATGTCTCTCCCTCTTAACTTTTGAACAGTTTGAGATAAATTAATGAAACTTGGGGGATCTCTACCATGCAGAGGGAAGTTTGTTTTCATGCAATCGCCCACTAGGGGCAACCACCCACTTTGCCCCCAGGCCACCCAATTTCAAAATTTCAAATTGGAGTGCATACTTTTGATAGCATATTTGGATTCCACGGTGAAAAATAATAAACTTTTACTTAAAACTTTTTTCTATCTCCAATATTTTTCCCCCTAGAGGGGATAACCCTTTTGGAGACCCTGTATAGAAGACTCTGGACCATAGACCAAGTAATTATGTACACGTACATGACAAAGTTTAAGAGTTATATTATAGTATAGCGGACCGATTTTTAATTACAATATTAATGATAATGTATATAAAACGAGCCCTTAAGCCCGTCTTAGCAGGCTTAATTTTATATTTTAGAAAAAAGCAAAACGAAGCAAATCAATTTAGATACAAGCAATTATTTTATTGGAATAAATGTGGTTCACTTAGCCTATCAATAACTAAATTTAGATACCTATTCAGTGAAGTTATTATGTCTATTTGAAGACCAACAAATCAAAAAAGATAGTTATATTTATTGGGAGAGTGGTCGCCTTAGCTTAGCAATAACAAAATCATTTCGAGGTGAGTCGTCGCCTTAGGATCACTTATTCGATTATATAAATGATGAATATTATGAAAACTTAAAAAAAAAATATCTCTGAAAATTTTAATAACTTTCATAAATTCTTCCATCATCATCAAAACATATTTGTATATTCTGGAATTTTGTATATTTTAAGTCTAGTACACATTTATTTGCTTAATATTAAAGACGTGAACGCTTAAAAGAAGTTAATATCTATGTTTTATTTCTTTGATTTTCATTAATGAAATAATTTTGAAGTGAAAGAGCGGATTATTATGTCTAAATAAAGCCGTGGGTGTAGACTCTGGGGTCGGGATACACTGCGTCCCTGACCGCTGTCAGCTGTAACCGACCCTTGTCTCCTAAACTCTTAGACATTACAACAAAAAATATTAAAATTAAATATCAACAGCTGGTTGCAGTTGTTTCTTCAATTTTAACTTTCATATTCATACTTATATTTATAAAAGAGAAAGCATTGTGATTGCTTGAATATTCAATTTTTTAAATGTATTTATACATGTTAAAGGTCTTAAAAGTAAACAAAGATGAGTAATACATATAACTTGTAGTAAACTTTCTCATACACGAATACATACTTATTTACTCGACTGCTTTACATGTATTAGTTATTTCGAGCTTTTGTGATGATTAAATTTTATTATTATTGAACAAAATTACAAAATTTACCTCTAAGTTTAGTTAAAAATAACTCCTCACTGGTGGGGAATCGAACCCCGCCTCTCACACTTTGCGTTTCAAGCCATTTCGTCAGAAACTAGATTTTTCTCGGAAAATAAAAAACTTATAAAGTTCATCCTTTTTTTTTTTCTTTCTCTCTATGTATTCGTAGTATAATATTTAAAGAGGAAGTATTGTGAAGGCAAGAAGATTCGATTTTGAGATTTTAATGGAATTACACGTTTTAAGGTCCCCTTTTTCAAAGAAATTTGGCCTTCGGGTTCAGACAAATCATACCCCGTGGTGAAATCAAGAAACGAATGTTAGTTCAATTTAGGGGGCACCACACCATCTCTCTAAAACTCTTTTTTGATGAAAAAGAATCCTTAATGCAGTCCATTTAATTACGACTCAAAACCAATTTTATTGATAAAAACGTTTAATTTTGTTTGAATCCATACTACTAATATGTAACGAGATAGTGTTAATATAGACACATTATCTATGTATTTTATATTTAACCCTTGATTAAAATTATTTAATCATATTGTTTACGTATCTAATATGTTTTTTTTTAATATGTTACAGGTAGGTGCAGTGTTGTATCTAGAGGTGGTGCAAGGTATATTCTTATCAGTATTAGATATAGGTCAGAAGGTGATATAAGCACTGAAGCTTCTCGTGACACCCAGGTGTTCTGTAAAAAACTCAAGTGCACAATATAGGAAGAAGCACGTGACAATTTATAAGGATTCTCTTCTTGCACTTACTAAACCACTTAAATCTGTCTTACTTAAAAAAAATATAAGATTTAAATTCTTACCTCATGTTATTTAATACTACAGGCTATAGGGCCATAGGGCAGTATTTTCTAGCCCTTCTTATGGGTGATCCCTAAAAATGGTAATAATTCTTGGTTTCCTCGTAGCAGGAAAAATTTAGAACTCCTTCGATCGGATTTTAGGACAGTAGATTATTACTTCCAATTATTGGAACTCTTAAATATCAAATTCTCGGAAGTTCTGATTCAATTAGTTCAGTTTGTAACATCAGTAGGTAAGTCAGTTAATAACTTCAGTTAGTTAAGTCAGTTAGTAACTTGAGTTACTAAGTAAGTTCAGTTTACAGTTTTATAGGTTTCTACGAAGTACGAAAAGACGGCTCTGTTTGTCTGTCTGTATGTCCGTTGGGTTGTTTGTTTCAATTCATGAACTATTTTAGCTAGTAAAATAAAATTTGGTACTCAGGCGCATCTCGGCATTTATGACAACTGTACACTTTTTGGAGTTTTCACACTTAATATTTTCAAGTTGGTGGCCAACATGGTGGCCGACTAAAAAAAAATGTTTTTAGANTACAGAAACCTGCGATTATCGCCTCACGTACTTACGTGAAGCGCGCCTTACTTGGTTCCATCATCTCTTAGTTTGGTTTAGAAGCCAAGAGTCTAATTAAACAAGTAAGGCACGCTTCACTTAAGTACGTGAGGCTATAAACGCCGGTTTCTGTACGATTAAGTTAAAATTATTAAGTGTAATAGTTGCATATTCTTTTTCTACACTTCAAGACCTTTAAACTGATGTATAACATGTCATGGTGCGACAAAAAACTTTTTTAATCTCCCGCCATATTGGGCGCCATCTTGAAAATATTAAATGTGAAAACTCCAAAAAGTGTACAGTTGTCTCAAATGCCGAAATGCACCTGTGGGCAGAATTTCATGCTCCTAGCTATAGTAGTTTATGTGTTGAAACAAGCCAACGGACAGACAGAACCGTTATATAAGGTTTCTTTCCGTATCTATTTCGTACAGAAACCTAAAATATAAGGGCCTGATAACTCCACATCACTATTAAAATCTT
>KZ651275.1:2329-14835 GCA_001010745.2 Gerris buenoi
TATAAATATTAAAAGTTATTTAATATTGCACATATCTATTTAGTACAATAGTCAAACAAATAATTTTAACTTAAAACTAGGAAATCAGTAATGAATGTGTATCAATAAGTTTAACAATGTATACACTCATTTAAATTTTTCGTTTCATTAGAACAATATAAATCTGAATATGGGGAAACAAATTTAATTTGTGTTGTCGAAAAAAAGTACAGTTAACTTTTTGTTGTATTATCAATCCAGGCTATAGTAATAACATGTAAAGGATTTTATAATAATGCATAGTGAAAACAAGTAATATTCATAACGGTAATGGTTAGGGATCCTATGGAAGACTTAAAACTTTATTTGGATTAGTGACAATAGAAACGTACAAGTATTACTCGCATTAGGGGTATCCTTATCAAAAAATAACGTAATCGCCTTAAGTAATGATGTTTTGAATTGGCTAAATCGAGTCAATGTAGTATTTTTTTATAATGTCTCCTGACAGGTAAAGAATAAGTCACCCTTATAATATCTTACCTGCTCTATGATGTTTAAGATGGAAGCATAATAATGTCTTGCTCACTTTTGATGAAATCTTTGCAGTGTCAGCATATACGTTGTTTAGGATAGTGACGAAGACTNTATAAGTATGGTCTTTTCAATGTATTTATATGTTTACAGTTTACAGTCCGGTTTAGTGGCAATAAAATACATCATCAGAAGTTTGTTTTTGTGTTTTGAGAATACCAGAGCCATAAATATTTCCTCCGCTATTTCTCTAGCTGTGATGGGACCAATATAGACTCAAATCTAGGAAAACGTTATTCATCTAGCCACTTGACGAATGTTTTGAGTTTTGAGAATGCGAAGAATGTCACGAAAATTACTCTCTGTTTAATGGAAATTGAATAAAATGCAATTTAATTGTTAGATTTAGAGGGAAAGCTTTAAGTTCAAAAACAGATTGATAAAGAGGAACGTATAATGTTAATACTCAACGTGAAATGGGCCTACCTGAGTTAGCTATTCGATCAACAGCTGATGCATTTCATAAAATATTTTACTCTCTTCTATAAAAAGTTATGCAAAAGCATTTCATAAAAAGGATCTTTTACAGTCAGTGTAACTCGTCTGCCTTATGTTATGTTCCCCAATTATGAGAGCTTTCTGCCGAAAACCGGGTGTTAACTCATTTAATTTTATATGACGCGGGGCCTCGTGGGTTATCTTAAACATAAATAAAAAAAATATCTACATTTTATAACTTACGAGTATTTATTTGCCTTTGTTAAAGCGAGNCAAAAATAACTAGTTCCTGGAACTAGTTATAGGTTTGGAACGAAACGACGAAACTCGTTCCACTCATGGAACGGTTTTTCCCATCCCTAGTTGTAATACAACCAGGAGTGTCATCATCATGGTTTCCAAGCCGAAACCTGGTGGCGCCACTCTTTCGAGGAGCTTCCCATTTGTTTAAACAATGCTGGGTGGACATTGAGCGGGGCCCGGTCCGGGAATCGAACCCAGAGTTGTGGTCAGAAGCGCTCACCCATCCATCTACTAACCATGCTCGAGGCTGCTTAACTTGTGTTATCGATCAGCAAGCACTCTAGCCTCCGAGCCATCCAGGCCCCATGTTTAGTGTTGGAGTACATAATGATTAGTTAAAGCTGTGGGATTGATACAGTTGGGTGTCAAACTACATTTATGTTGGTAAATTTGTTTATGAAGATATTGGGAAGTCTTGTCAATTTGATAAATGACATTAGTTTTCATATTGATGGGAATTGGGTCTTTAAGTTTATTGAAAAGTTTTTTAACTGGATATCAGGGTTTAAAAGCAATTGTTGTCGCGGGCGATTGAAGAATTTTCTTGATTTTTTCGGAGATTTCTAATGTAAATTATTGAATAGAATTTTGAATTAACTGGAAGAAGGTTGGTTTGGGGTGTATAGTTATTATTTTTGCTTGTTAATTATTTGGTTGGCAATGTTACTGGAATAGTTTTTTTTTATTAGTATTTCTTTGAATATGTTCATGTTTTTACTGTGAAAAGACGGATCACTAAGTGTGAGAATTCTATTAAGAAATTATTTAGCGAAATTATGTTTTTGACTGATGAGAATAATAATTGAGTAAGCGACTTGAGTTTTGTGGTTTGCGGAACCAATCAGTTATAACCAGAGACGTTTTTAACTTTTATTTTTCCATTTCATGACCTTTATTCTATGACTTTTATTATCCTGTTTTTTATGACCTTTATTTTAGAAAATCGGTTGTTTATTGACGTTTTAGCAAAAAGTATGACGTTTATTTTCACTGTGAAAATGTGGCTTTATTAGCGAAAATTTAGCGTTATTTTGGAGGTATATCAGTTCAAAAGAAGTGTGTTATCCGCCATTTTGAATTTGAACAGCTAATTATATTGAGTTCGCAATATTTTTCCTGTGTGCGCGTCAAAACGATCTTTACTATTGGAACGTTTCATGTTTTTATCTCTTTTGATTCAAATGTTATTGGAACTGTACAGACTGACACATAGATAGACACAGTGGTGCTCAGAAGTAAGGTTCATAGCGCAAGTTGCGCACTGAGAAATTTCGGGGGGATTTTTTTTTTTACTAATAGTACAGTAAAATTAGGCTCCAGCCTAAACATAAAAAAAAAGTTCTACCCCACGCCAAACTGTTCTATACCCTACTCGTAGTAAGTGATAAAAAGTTGCACGACTTGCAGCGTCNGGGACGACCCTCGGTGCCTCTCTAGTTGCAGGTATGCAAAGCGCATTAGTTAAGTCCGAAAGTGATCAGGGAATTAAGAGCCCAGGCCTTTCACTAAGCTGGTGTAAGGGTTTTCTGTTTGAACTGCACTTTTACCTGGTACCGGACCACGAATGTTCAATATAAAAATTTGTTTTAACAAAGGAAAACAAAAACTTTTTGCTAAATATTTGACAAAAAAGGCCATTCTATGACGTTTCTTCCAAGAAACCCCATTTTATGACGTTTATTCGTAAAATGGCTATTTTATGACAAAATCATATGACTATGACGTTTATGACTTTTTCCCGTCTCTGGTTATAACTATAACTGTATTATCGGGTTTACTTATGACTAGAATATCTAAGATGGGAATATTATTATTAATTTCTGATTCATAGGTGAATTGAAGACGCCTTGAAATTTTTACTACTTAATTTCTGCTAGAATTAGTTGTAATCTTGACCAAAAATAACGTCATTTGAACAAAACATTTCACGTCTGGTAACATTCAATGCACCGTAATTCAAAAACTAGTCCGTTGATCTTAAACTTTAATTATACCATTTAGAAGCTAATGAAAAGCAAATGTTTTATTTTATTTTTTATTGGCAAAATACGTTTTTTTTTATAAGTATGGTCTTTTCAATGTATTTATATGTTTACAGTTTACAGTCCGGTTTAGTGGCAATAAAATACATCATCAGAAGTTTGTTTTTGTGTTTTGAGAATACCAGAGCCATAAATATTTCCTCCGCTATTTCTCTAGCTGTGATGGGACCAATANACTAATAGTACAGTAAAATTAGGCTCCAGCCTAAACAACATAAAAAAAAAGTTCTACCCCACGCCAAATTGTTCTATACCCTCCTCGTAGTAAGTGATAAAAAGTTGCACGACTTGCAGCGTCGGGTTTGGTGGGGAGGGGGGAGGAAAGGGGGTGAAAGGGTATTTTTAATAGTTTTTCGCTAATATCTCGAAAACTATGGGGTTTAGCGCTAACTTTGTTATATACAAAATTAATCTGCATAAAATTTTGAACAGAAATATGGACTCTTCGCATTTTTGTGCTGAAGTAAACGACTACGGAGTTATGGAAGGGTGAATATAGCACTATTTTCCATTTTCCTTGTAACTTTTTTGAAAGATTATTTATTGTAATTAGGGCCAGTTGGGATAGATAGTGTGAGCCTGAATTTGCAGCTTCGAAATATCTGGGCAAGTATCTGTGTAATACCTGCATAATACGTGAAAAACTGAAAAAAAAGACTGGCTTTTTTTAGTTTTTGCCATATGACCGGTAAACTATAAGTTTTTCGGTGTTAGCCGATATGTATTACTATTTTTAAAGTTCAGTAAATTTGCAGCAGCAAAAGCCCAATTGCAGCTCTACAGAGCTAATATTTTTCGAGCTATGACACGTCAAAAATTGTCAATTATTTGAAAAAAATTAAAATATTAAGTTTTGCTCCTGAATATCTAGGCTGACTAAAGTTGTAGTACTTTTAATTGGCTTTCTTTTATATCCAACGGTTACTCTGTACATCCAATAGTTGCCGAGATATGACTCTTCGAAAATTGGCAGTTTTTCCAAAAATAAAAAAAGAAGGAATGTTAAATATTGCTCCTGTTTCGGGGCGAATATCGGCATAAAACCGCTCTCCTACAAGGAAAGCCATAGGAAACGAAGTTGTAGTAAATTTATTTGGCTTTTAGACAAGCACAAAATGAAACCTGTAGACGAAATAGTTCTCTTGCAATCGTAAATAAAAGAAAAATCCTGTTTTAGAAATTAACAAAAACCACTTCCAATAACAACTTTCGGGCATTTAATGAGAGAAAAATTTGTGGAATCATGTTTTAAGGTGAAAAAGTGTAATTAATTACATGTTTTTNGGTCGTCGAAGAGTACAATTTAGATGACCTTGGAGCAACGGGGGTGGGGGTAATCCAGGCATCCAGCGAAATGCCTTCCCCTATTTACCCTACTTATTTATTTGCCTTTTTTATAGCGAGGAGCCCCACGAAAAGATAGTTAGGTAATAGGCTTTCCTTTGAATTTTATAATTCTAATGTTTCATTATAGATGAAGGTATGTGTTTTTTAAATCCCTAAGGACCCACTTAATACATTACTAATATTTCATGTTTTGTATATGGTACGGGGCCCCGCGGACAATCTTCAGTACAAACTATACATTTTCCTATAACATTTAAGTATTTTATTTTAATTTCATAAGGCGCGGGGCCCTGGGCGGTCGCCACCCTCGCCCCCCCCCCTGGATCCGCCACTTATAACACTGATTCAGTGTTATAACCACTTAGCGTTTCTTTTACTTTTGTGATCGTTCTGAAGAACAAACATTTTTTAATGTATCAGATTTCAAAAATTGTAAGACAGAAATATAAAGTTTAGTGTCTGTGGATCCGTAAGTTTGTTTTTTATACAAATCTACAGTGTCATTTAGAGGTTGATGAACTTTACATTCTTGACCTTTAGAACAAGAGGAAGGTCACTGGCTACACGAGATTTCGAAAAACCACTTTTCCCCCTCAGGACAACGCAGGGTACCGGCCTGTAAAATATAATAATGNAAATATCCCATCATGCAAGCTGCAGTAAACCCCCGCTTACTGCAGCTTCATCCGCTATTTCTCTAGCTGTGATGGGACCAATATAGTATACTCAAATGGGACCAATATACTCAAATCTATGAAAACGTTATTCATCTAGCCACTTGACGAATGTTTTGAGTTTCGAGAATGCGAAGAATGTCACGAAAATTACTCTCTGTTAAATGGAAATTGAATCAAATGCAATTTAATTGTTAGATTTAGAGGGAAAGCTTTAAGTTCAAAAACAGATTGATAAAGAGGAACGTATAATGTTAATACTCAACGTCAAATGGGCCTACCTGAGTTAGCTACTCGATCAACAGCTGATGCATTTCATGAAATATTTTACTCTCTTCTATAAAAAGTTATGCAAAAGCATTTCATAAAAAGGTTTTGTTTTACAGTCACAGTAACTCGTCTGCCTTATATTATGTTCCCAAATTATAAGAGCTTTCTGCCAAAAACCGGGTGTTGACTCATTTAATTTTATATGGTGCGGGCCCCATGGGTTATCTTAAACATAAATAAAAAAATATCTAAATTTGTAACTTATTTAAGTAGGGTAAATAGGGGAAGGCATTTCGCTGGATGCCTGGATTACCCCCACCCCCGTTGCTCCAAGGTCATCTAAATTGTACTCTTCGACGACCATCTAAGCCACGCCCACTGGATCCGCCCCCCAATGGCGAATTACACCCCTTTCATCCCCTNTTTTTTATACAAATCTACAGTGTCATTTAGAGGTTGATGAACTTTACATTCTTGACCTTTAGAACAAGAGGAAGGTCACTGGCTACACGAGATTTCGAAAAACCACTTTTCCCCCTCAGGACAACGCAGGGTACCGGCCTGTAAAATATAATAATGGTCAATGAAAGAGGTTCTTCAAGCACGCATACATACGATATCGAAGTATGTCCATACGTACCATGGGAACTTATGCTATTGCACTAACAATTTATGCATGCACTTAGATTAAAAATAATTATAAAAATTAGGTATTTTTTTTAAAAAAAAGGTACATTTATTAAATAAATACATAGAGTTAATTTATATTTAATTGTACATAAAACATACATTAACATTATATTTTAATGTTAAAACTCAGCATAAATTATTTTTCAGTAATAGTAATGGTTCTTATTATATTGCATTCTTGTTGACTTTAAAGTGAACTTGCCAGGAGTTCTAATCACTCCGTAAGGACCATCAGGGACAATATTGTTTGTTGATGTGGGCATTTGACTGAGGAATGGTTGATTTGGCACTGGTGGCACTTTTCTTCCAGGGGAAAAAGTGTTTTCTGGTCTGTAGTTGGGGAGTTTTAATCCAGTATTTGGAGAAGAAAATGAAGAATAATCTGCAGGTTTATTATTTGGATTTACAACTTCAGGAATTACAGGTCCATTATGAATAGTAGTATTAGGTGCATTATTAACAGCAGCATTCTGAGTAGGAGGATTAGCACTAGGTACACCTTCCAAAATATTCGGAGTGGTTTTATTTCTAGGATCGGACTTTTTTCCATAATTAATATTGTCAGGTTGAATCAGATTATTGGCACTTAAACCAATAGGTTCTTCCTGTACTGCTACAGGCTGCTCTGGCACTTGTCGAGCAGATCTAAGTGTTTCTGTAACTGCCTTTGTCAAAGGAAACCTTTCAGTGCAGATACCGTTGAAATCGTCCATATCGATTGTCATCAGCATTATCCCGCCGAGTCCTTTTTTCATTGCATATTCCACCTATTATATTCGACAAAAAATATTTAATTAAATTAAAATTCAAGAGGATCAGTATGAATGGTTTAAGGAAGCAACTCAAAAATAATAGGGTAGTGGTCCCCATCGGCAGAAATATTTATAGAAAAAAATTATGTTGGAACCTTCTTTTGTTGATTCTAGGCCCGAAAATTTTTCTATGGAACCATTTTTCCAACAAAACCGTTAATAAACAAACGTGGGATAAAAATTAAAAAATGAGCAGACAAACTCAATTTAGGTGTATTTTCTCAGACCCCATTTTAGAAGTTTCACACTTCTAGTCTAGCATTTTTCCTCCTTCCCCTCAATGAATTCAACTAAAAGGAGATAAAAAGGATTCAGCTCAGTCACATTGTCTATTATTGCCGCAGCTGACAAATTTCGGTTCGGTACTATCATGAAAGCTGAGTCCAAACTATTTACATATCACGAGCTCAGTCGCATGATTTCATATCTTCTATGTACTCTAAAATCCTTAAATTATTTATGGTTTTTTAAACAAAATTATCACGATAGTGATTAATTATTTATGTTAAAATCACAGCTTTGTTCGTGAATTCTTTTTTTTTTTACAATTCTAATCCACAAAAATAGTTTACTTCATTTACATATTATTTTAATATAATAATTGGTTGCCTTATTCGCCTAAAACCAGTGTCGTCCTAACATTGATATAATATATCCAGTTCGATTTTCAGAGAGGTGAGACATGTTTTACTCTTATGCTTACTTTTACTATACATATTACAAGGTTGAGAGAAGTCCGACTGTACTGGCCAGCGCGTCACCAAATGAATTAACGGACAAGATTATGGCTAATAAGTATGTAAGTAATTAATGTTGCGTTAACTCTATTGCTCTAATTCAGGCATATTTGGGTTAAGACCCATTTGCGTGTAACATTTTTGACACTATTGATACTTATTTTTATGAAAGAAAGTAACAGCAAAATAAATAAATTACAATGTTTGTACCTTTTTGCGAATGATCTCAGTATCGTCGTAACCAACCCAATTCTTGTTATGGTAAGCGTATGGTCCGACAGCTGACTGATTTGGTTGTTTTACTATCCATTTCTCATCAATCACGTACTTGCATATCTAAAACAATCGTGGAAAACAGTTTAATGATATGTTTTAGAACATAAGGAAATGCTTGGGGCAAAAAATACGTGTGGTGTCGCGGGACACCCGGTAGGAACGAAGTTCCTTACATTTTTCATTAAATATAAATGATAAAATCACATAAAATGCTAAAGACTTATAAACTGTTAACTACGATTTATTTTCGATATTTATAAAACCAAGTGACACATAATTTTACATATAACAAAAATAAACAAAACAAGTAACAGGGATCCATAATAAAAATTTTTTCCCGTCTTTTTGAAGCTTACGTTTACGCGAGCGTTGCGCGTGAACACTTGGACGGATAACATTGTCCAACAAACTTGTCCTGGGCATTGGTAAAATGAACATGTGTACCAAATTTCACCTAACTCGGTGATTTGTTACTCAAGTTATCGTCATCGGTAGATATTTCGGGACGGATTTCGCGTGACGGTGATTTTATGACGGTTATTTTGAGACGGTGATTTTGGTCGCTTTTTTTCGGATTCACTTCCAGGCTCCGAACGTGCCATAAGGAACTTCGTTCCAAAAATAATAGGTAATGAAAAGTTAATACTAGGTACTAAGTAGGCCCAGATGAGTGAGATGCTGATGCTAATGGCAAAGAGAGGAAAGACAGGGTGTGGTAGAAAGGCGCAGGCGATAAGAAGTGTGAGAGGGCGTTAATGTGAAACAGGGACAAAGAAGAACATGCATGGTTATTGGTTACCTCGAAATAAGCGAGCATGCCAGGGGTATTGATTCCAAATCCAGGAGTCCCTTCTTCTTCTGCTGGCGCTCTGAGATCTGTTAAGTTTGGATCTTGAAGTTCATATGAATATCCGTAGAAGGGTATGCCAAGGTTCATCATACTCGGCTGTATTCCATAGTCTATATACATCCTCACTGTTGAGTCCTTGAACAAGTAATAATGATTAATAATTAATTTTTATTAATGATTAGGCAGGGGTGCCCACCCCCCTTAAGCTCTATGACGGGACCACCCCCCCCCAACTTTTCGACGTATATATGTTAATTCGTACACATCTTCTTCGGTTTACGTTATGATGGTAAAATATCAATATGAATACAAAAACTTATATAGTTAGCACCTGGGCCCCTTTGGACAAATAGCGACTAGGGGGTCCGGGGGTTCTCCCCGAATTTTTGAATATTAAAGTGCAAAAAGATAAGTTTTAAGGATTTCTGTGGGAAAGTTTGTCCTTACAGGAAAAGATGTTTGGTGGGGACAAATTTTGAAGTTTATCTAAGATGGGCTAAAAAAAAAAAAAAAAATTGAATAGTCTTGTAGCTGGTGAGTTTTATTAAAAACCTAATTTTAAACTTTGTATGTATATACATAATTTAAAATAAAACAATATAAATTGTTAGCTAAAATAGTGAGATTATCTACAAGAAAAACATGCAGAGAAATTGCGCACATAATAAATGGAGCAAAGAATCTAACATTATGTCAACAAAAGGAAGGTTCTAAAAAGCCAACCTGTGGAAGTTTTGACGAAGATTTTGAATAATACAACACTGGATAAAGGTTTTTGTTTCCACTACCTTATTCTTTGCATATTAAAATAACTTTTTTGAGTAACAATAATACAGGCTGCAGCTGAGATATTTATTGACAATCCTATTTAATATTTTCCTAAAAAAGCGACGAAAAGTCTAGAAAAAACCCCTAATGGAACCATCTTCAATAGGATGAAACATCGCCTACCATATGCGGACAATATCAATCTAATAGTAGGATTAAATAGAGAACTTGATGAAGTGTATGAGCAAATAAAGGCTAAAACGACCAAAATGGGATTGCCTATAAATATGAGTAAAACTAAATATATGTTGGTTACATTAAGAAGATACATATGTATAATAAACTAGACAAAAGAATGGCTGCAAATGAATTTGAGTGGTATAATGATTTTTCTTACCTAGACTGCCGGATAAGAGAATAACTCCGTATCGAAAAAAATAAAAGCACGTATTGACTCCGGAAATCGCTGTTATTATGCGCTCCTCCCTTTTTTATGGTTACGCTACTGCTACGCAATATTATAAGAAGGACAAAGGTTACTGTTTACCGGTACCCAGTGGTAACCTATGTGTCCGAGACGTGGACTGCTGTCCCAGGAAGAAGAAAAACTTAAGAGACCTCAGACAAATTTGTGGAGATATGTGGAGAATGGACAGCTGTAGCTTAAGGACCAATGAGGAAGTACAGAATTTATTTGGCTATCCTGATATACTAGAGGAAACAAAGGGTATAATAGAATACGATGGTTAGGGCACGTACAGATATGGGCCCAAGGAGGAGTCCCATAAAATTGGATGGGAGAAACTAGGAAGGCCCAGAATAATATGGTATGAGGATAATGAAGAGAATTTGATTTTAAGGGTCCGGGCTTGAGGTAGAGACTTAGATCAAGAGGATTGGAGAGGTCTTGTGATGCAGGCCAGAGCGCTCCATGGCTGCAGCGCCATCGAGTATGTAAGTAAGTAAGTATAACCACTATATATTGTTCGATTCACTAAGTAGTGAGATTATTCCAAGTGGTGATAGGAAACTATCAACTCGAATAGATGTGCAATTCATTTATTTTAGTTTTCTGTGACATCCTAAAATATCTTTCATTCAAGGCAAGATGTAAAAAATTAAAGGAGAGACTTTCATCGGTAGTCATGCACATTTAAGTCTTATTTATGGAAACAAATTACACAATGACAAACATGTTTAAAAATAATATAGATTTTGATCTTCAAATTTGTTAACTATAACATACCTTGTTGGTTTTTCTTTAAATGATATAATACTAGCTAAGTACCCGGCGTTGCCCCGGAATAAAACATAGCCTATGTAACTCGGGAATAGTGTCAAATTCTAACAGTGAAAGATTTTTTAAAATATGATCAGAAGTTTCAGAGATTACCTCAAACAAATACAAAAATAAAAACAAATTTTCCTCTTTATAATAATAGCATAAATTTAGAAGCCAATGTTCTCTTACAACAGTAAATTCTGGTTCATTTGAAGGCCTGGGAACGAAGAGTGGTGCAAGATGATTCACTTCGGATGCAGTAGAAACGTGATAATCCATAGAGTGAAGATTAACAAAGTCAACTTTCCTAAACAATAAGATAATCAACTTAAAATTAACAATAAGCATAATTATCGATTTTGTATAATCAAATGAAGACATTTCGCTTGAAAATTCGCCCATAATATCTTTATAATAGTTATTAAAATATAAATATGCCACGATTATTTCTTTCAGAATGCAATTTTCAAAGCTTCTTTCTTTCAAGACCATTTATTTTTTTTTTGCATGATAATATAAGCAGGATTTTGTAATTTTATCTCATATTTTATTATAGACCGAGAGCTGGCTTCATGAAAAATGTTCTCATAAGGTACATGGATAATTTTTATTGCAAAATGAACCTTCTTCGTAAAATCATCGGTAGTCATGCACATTTAAGTCTTATTTATGGAAACAAATTACACAATGACAAACATGTTTAAAAATAATATAGATTTTGATCTTCAAATTTGTTAACTATAACATACCTTGTTGGTTTTTCTTTAAATGATATAATACTAGCTAAGTACCCGGCGTTGCCCCGGAATAAAACATAGCCTATGTAACTCGGGAATAGTGTCAAATTCTAACAGTGAAAGATTTTTTAAAATATGATCAGAAGTTACCTCAAACAAATACAAAAATAAAAACAAATTTTCCTCTTTATAATAATAGCATAAATTTAGAAGCCAATGTTCTCTTATAACAGTAAATTCTGGTTCATTTGAAGGCCTGGGTACGAAGAGTGGTGCAAGATGATTCACTTCGGATGCAGTAGAAACGTGATAATCCATAGAGTGAAGATTAACAAAGTCAACTTTCCTAAACAATAAGATAATCAACTTAAAATTAACAATAAGCATAATTATCGATTTTGTATAATCAAATGAAGACATTTCGCTTGAAAATTCGCCCATAATATCTTTATAATAGTTATTAAAATATAAATATGCCACGATTATTTCTTTCAGAATGCAATTTTCAAAGCTTCTTTCTTTCAAGACCATTTATTTTTTTTTTGCATGATAATATAAGCAGGATTTTGTAATTTTATCTCATATTTTATTATAGACCGAGAGCTGGCTTCATGAAAAATGTTCTCATAAGGTACATGGATAATTTTTATTGCAAAATGAACCTTCTTCGTAAAATCATCGGTAGTCATGCACATTTAAGTCTTATT
>KZ651275.1:17572-30689 GCA_001010745.2 Gerris buenoi
GGGAATGGAGAAATTAGGGAGAGGGAACTTGAAACTCTGAAGTGGCAAGATATCCTCTCCTTTATAATCCAAACTAAAAGGTTTGAGGATGAGGTGGAGGTGGTTTGAGGGGTGTGGGAATGCTTGGGGTTGGCAAAAAGGATCCAAAGATGGTCTGTTTGCCAGGCTTGGCCTCCCCGCCCTTACTACTACTACTACTAGTCTTTTAAGTGTACGTGGTTTATGCTCGTATGCACGTGACTTGAGGTTGCCCCACAGAAAACGCACATGAACAGGTCTGGGGAACGAGAAGGCGAATTAATGTCACCAAACCGGAAAATGACGGGACCACGAAAAACAGTCCGAATAGCGTCCATTTAAATTCTTACAACCGAACAAAATGAATTCTTACAATTGAGCAAAAAGGCAGGAGCTCCCGAACACGGGACCTCATCAGCCCCCCCCCTCCCCCTACCTGAGCCTGACTACTAGCTGTTCCAAAAACACCCGTCCTTCCTGCCTCACCCGTACCTCGGAGATTAGACTTTTTGATTGATATAACTAAACATTAATGAAGCTAATTGCAAGTTACAGTGCGGTTTCTAAAGCAGTACGCACAATAGCTTTTAAGATGGGAGTCATAATAAAACTTTCATTCTTAGTTTAGATTTTAGAATGCTTAATGATATTATTACCTTGATTAGGTTGACAAAATTTTCTCTATCTGCCGAATTACTTCCTTCTCTGAGGCCTGGCACTGGCCACTGCCAATTTATATCCAGCCCATCAAATCCTACATTTCTGATTTTTTGACAGAGGACCTCAGTGATCCATGTGACGGCAGCTGGATCAGCGGCTATCTGTGAAAAATCTCTGGAACCTTCCTGCCAACCTCCAATGGAAAGCAATAGTAATAAATCAGGACGTCGTTTCTTTAAAGCTACGAATTCGTTCGACGCATCTACAAAGAAAAGATAAAACGTTAATGCGGGCTACAAATTTGAAAGAGATAATAATTTCAAAATTATTTTGAAGAAGCTAAACGTAGATAAAAAAGAAAAGGAAGCATATATGAAAATGCACCTTGAAGCTGGAAATCAAACCACGGAATTCTGCATCCCCGCTGTATACTCTATTTACTGATTCCTTCATCGTAGCTCAGTCAGTGGTTAGGGCATTGCAGCGAAAACGCAGGAATCCTCGGTTCAATTCTCGGTGGGCGGGTACATTTGTATCATCTCTCTTTATATTCTACTCTTTAATAATTGTTTACCATCGTTTAAAGTGTTAAGGAAGTCCAAGGGCACGACACCTTCAGACAAATCAGGCATAGCAAAAGCATAAACCACATGAGTGCACAAAGATATATCTATATGCCTTGGAAATAGTCTGAAGCTTGAGTTCCTTGTTTCACTCCAGTTAGCGTAGTAGCAAAGTACTCTCTGTGCATCTGTAAATTAATACATAATTATTAATAGGAATAGGATGTGCAATATAAGGAGTAAGAATAATAAATAAACAATAAAAACATGGTGATTATAAAGAATGCAGTAAAAAGGGGAAAAATGTCATACATGGGCCATTGGCCATAGCAAATATATATACAAGGAGTCCTCCCTTATATTTGATTTTCACTAAAAATAAAAGTGTTTCATGAAAATTTTTAGCCATTTGATAAAATTCTGCATTTCCATTCACGTTTAATGCTTTAGAGAAGTAAATCATATAATTAAGTAAAAAAAGTAGATTAAATGTAAGCGTTCTTAGAGTAAGTGTCCATCTGAGACTAAATCTCGAGAGCTAGTCTCGAGATTAGTCTCAGAACCTTGTCCACTTGAGAGCAACATCAGGCTCTCTCGAGTCTCGGAGAGTCGGCGAGTCTCCGAGACTAGTCTCAGCCCCATGTCCACTAGCCATTTCAATCTCGAGAGCGAGTCTCGATACTAAAAAGTCTCAGATGGACACTTTTAGTTGTTTTGAACAGAATGCGCCCCACGATTTTATTTTTAGTGACAAGCATGTACCGTCGCCGCCCCTTGCCCTCTAGATGTATTTATTTATTTTCATACTTAATGCGTTCTTCACAATAGCATTTTTTTACATCTATTATTTTCTATTTTTAAAGAACAAATACCAATTTTTTTTGTCTCAATAGACCTTCGTACATTTATACAATCACAAAACTGTCCCTCTACATATTTACTTCGAGTATATAATAATACCATTTATTAAAAGTGACGCAATATTACAATTCATAGTCTGACATTTTGGCACATTTGGTCATTTTAAATTAGCCGGAGCTGTGGTAACTATTTCGTATATAAGAAAGTAAAATACTATAAGATATATTAAGTAGCTATTGATAATATTGTGAAGATGAAAAAATTAAGACTGAAAGTAGTATAATAATATAACAGTATGTTTCAAGGATTTGGATGCTTGGACTGAATATGAAGGTCCAACAGAGAGAAGAGTGTTCCGATGAGGTAATTTATGACGGTATATGGAGGCTAGGATTTAGTATCCGAAAATTGAAGAGTCCTTTCATTTATAGGATCTAACAAAAGACTGAAGACGGAGCATCATAATTGGGGAAGGTAGAATCTTTTCAAGGCAAAGTTCTAATTCAATAAGGAAACAGGGACGGTTCCAGACCCCATCTTTGGAAAGGGGAACGTTTCCACGAGCTGACCGTCACCGAGTGTAGTGTAGCATTTGAATAACTAAGTTTAAATGGAGGTTTAAGGTAACTATTACATAAGGTTTGTTCCAACCACACCTCAAACTAGTTTCAAACTGTACGATGCATGTGCATTAGCAAAAACGTTCAAATGCAGATGCGCATGCGTCGGACAGTTCCAAACCAGTTTAAAGTGTGGTTGGAACAAACCTTTAATTGTTTTTCAGTTAAATGCATGTGCCATTAGAAATGCATATGGTGTAAAAACATGGGGTGTCAATAAAAATGTTGATAGTGACCCAAGTTTTCAGTAGCTTAATTAGGTACATCATTATGTGACAATGAAAAAAAAAAAAAAAAAAAAAAATTTATTAAAAAGCTATTATTAATTATTTTCAAAAAATAACACAAATAATAAATTATCATATTTTCAAATAAACACACGACAAAGTGCAAAAAATAATACTAATGTAATATCTTACAATAATCGTCTACAATATCAGGAGCATCAAGAATACGGTCAGGTGCCTGGGAAATATATCTGGATAATGCTTTAGTTGAATGAGGTGTTTTTGATTGTGAATAAATAACTTTAAGTGGGTTCTGGTAGCCTTCAGGAGGTGCAGGGGCTTTATCTTGGAACGATAGAATTTTGGCAGAATTAATGTCATATCCATGAAGATTTTCAGACATTGCCTTTTGTTTATCTGATAAACTGGGAGAGGTGATATCATCTTCATTTTGCGGTTGCTGCTGGGTAAGCTAAAAAAGGGATACATATTTTTTAGTTTTTTTTTTTTCTTTTANATAATAAAAAAAAAATGGTAAATCTTTATATGTATATTATTTTATCTCCAGTAGGAAGGAAAAGTTATGATTTTGGGTTAGTTTAAAGGGACTAAAGCAGGTCTTTTCTTCCCTGAACTCAAAAAGTAGGGAGAAGAAGTAAAAGTAGGGCGAAAAAATAAACTAGAGCGAAAAACTAAGGATTGCAACTTAATTATTTTATAAATAGTAGAAAATGAATGGCAAATGTAATGAAGTTGTTTAAATCAGGTTGGCGAAACTTCTTTTTCGATCTTGTTTATATTTGTTTATAACCTGCATCTAAATAACCTTCTACTTGAGTTTAATTCCAATGCCTATTTATTTTTAATATTGAATCTCTTTAATATTTGCTATTAAAAGTGCTAATACGTATTGTTATTTATCAAAATAATAAATAAAAACTGTGCAATGGAAGAAAATGTGTATTTTTCCCTGTACTGGAGATAAAATATCGTATGTACCTTGTGAGTAAAGTGCCATTATTCCCCTCGCGATAATTAACTCCCTCGGCTTCGCCTCGGTATTTAATTGGTGTTATTCCCTCGGCTGCGCCTCAGGAATTAAAAACTCTAATTCCATCGGCTTCGCCTCGGGATTTAGGGGCCATGGTTCCTTCGCCTTCGCCTCAAAAACCAACTTCTTCACTCAGGGAATAATGACCTACTTTACTCCCTAGGTACATAAATAACTATGTATTTCGGTCCGGTTATTATAGGGAATTAAATAGAGGAAAAATTACACAAAGGAATAATTGAAAAACATAAAATCTTTAAAAATACACGCTTAACAGAAAAATTCCTAAAAAGATAAATTTATGAATAGATCTTATGATAAGATAATTGACCTAGAAAAATTACTTGATGAATAGACTCATAGACTCAAAGCTGGAATTACTAAAAACGTCTTTATAAATGCATAAAACGTATAAGAAAAAAGTAAAATTATTATTTATCTTTTCAAATTATATATGTTGTTTCTTTTGTTTGTTCCTTTTATAGTAGTCCAGGAAAGCTTCATGATGCTGAGCACAAAATTAGTTAGGGGACCAAAAATCATAAGTTGATGGTAGTTTGTCACTTGATAGGTGACTTCTATGATTTGCATTAGAAATTGAATAACCAACACATCACGTGACAAACTACCATCATTTTAATTTTTGATCTCCTAACTAATTTTGTACTCAGGATCTTGAAAATGACTCTGTCCACCTTATTAGAGCGGGACATGGCCGCCCTCCACCGGTTTGTTTTTTTCAAATGCCTATTACCAAGCTATGTCCCGCAGACAAACTTAGCCGACCACATATTCTTAAAAGGCATTAGAAGATGTACTTATACAAAAAATTCTAGCTTGATGTTAGTCAGACACTTCCTCTCCTGGACTATTAGGTTTAGTTAAAAACCTACAGAAACTTATATTCATCAGAACCCATTAAAAAGAAAAAAAATAAATATAAAAATAGGCAAGGCGTAATAACATAAGATGAGTAATAACAATAACACTTAATGATGCCAGTTCGAAGCCATATTTGAATGATTATGATATAAGGCAGGAAAGAAACTCCTAAAAAAAAAATAATGAAAAGTATTATTATTACTCCTAAAAACCACAAATATAAAAATTCATATACATCAGATGTGAGACCAGATTCCAGGTATATAACTATAATAATTATAACTTACGCTAAAAGGAGACGAAGAAGAAAAAAATAACACAAGATGATTTTTGGAAGGAAAGGTCACGAGGAATCGATCCTCTATTATAAGCGAATGAGATTATTTTTATGAGATGCTAGAGATGAGGTAAATAATGGCTTTGATGAAAACAAAACCAGAGTTGGTTTAATGGACTCCAATATTATATTCTTTTCTGTTCTCCAATATTCTATTCATTGTAAAAAAAAAAAATAAAGTGGAATGAATCTATTTAATGGTTCCGGTAATCCGTTTAAATACAAATCTAACTATATTGTAATAAAACAATACTTCACCATTAACTGAATTTAAATTGTATATTAGTTTATTATTCTTTGGTCGGCTAATGTAAAACTTAGTCAACACTGAATTTAAATCTACCTTTTATGGGTGAAGGTGATGACATAGGATAGGTGGTAACAGAAAGATAGTGGAAATGGTCAGTGACATATTATAATATGTCATTAGTCACTTAAAAAATATATAATTAGTTGATGTATTAGGGGAAAAAATGTTAAATGTTTTGTAAAAATAAATAAATAAACCATTTTATTGAGAACTAAAATATACCATTTGCATTTTTTTTTTACCCCTATAAATTTACTCAAATCAGCTTCCGCGCTGATAAAAAAATAAAACTAACAAATATCTAAAAAACTAAAAAAATATTATGAAACACAACATTAACAAAGAATAAAATTACTTAGTGACAATAAACACCTATAACCATTCTATAAAATTAAAATTAAATAGAATCCTTATTCTAATAATCCAAATAAACTCCCAAAAAGTACAATAGTTTAGTTTACCGCACCTTAGCCACTCCTCCATGCACATACACTTTTCCCATCCTTCTCCATTTACTTCTATCCATAGCCACCCGTTTCCATGTCGCCTCACCACAACATGCCCTCATTTCCTTGTCCCATCTCGTTTTGGGTCTTCCTCCTTTCCTTTTATTTTCCATCGGTGCCCAATCTAATATTTTTTTAGCTCATCTTCCGTCTTCAGTCCTAACCACATGACCTGCCCATTTTCACTTCCTAGAGATAATATCTCTTCCTATATCCTCATTTTTTTTGTTCCCGTTTCCATTTATGAAATCCATATTTGTAAAAATATTAGTTTCAATTATTAAGTTACACCTTGAAGATTTATTATGGTGATGAGAGCAGAAATTTGTCCTAGTACGGCGGCAAAAACTAAGATACCTAGACCTTACTGAATGTAGATCAAAAAGGGGAAGGGTGAAGGGACAATTAACCAGACAGGAGACAGGTATTTCGGTGGAAACATAAGTAGATTAGACAACCCATGAACTAGAAGTAAGATCAGCCAGTTTAGATGGGTACAACATTAAATTTAGGAGGTGGATCGAGATGGAATTGAACAGTTATCTACTAAAAACTTCTGAAAACAGAATGGCTGTACATGTATAATGTAGACGATGTTTACATTAAATTAAAAATTAAATTCCTGGCGATTAGAAATGGTAATGATGAGAAGTATAATACACTGGTACCCAAGAAAATTAAAAAGAAATAATAAATCTTGAGAGAAAGGGGCAGAGTAACTTGGCAAAGCCCACGATAGGGCTGAATTGAAAATAATGAAAACCGTCTATACTCCGAAATATGGCTTAACTATTAGGATGAGGGGAAAATAATAATTATAAAAATAAAAGTTTTTTATGTACGGGACAAAATAATTGACCACAGCTTGATAAATATGAAATTTAGTATAATATGTTGTAGGTGTAGGTTATATTGTGTAGTTGCTAATAGGTAGTTGGTTTTAGTTGCTTTAAAATAATGTAATAAATAAATAATATTAGATCATATTTACTACTAGCCTTCACCCCGCGCTCCGCGCGGTGTTCAAGCTAGGTATTATGCCTTTCCCAAAACGGCTGCTGCACCAGTAAATATTTAAGAACTTTGGTTTTACTCAATATTTTTCTACGAAACCAAGCCTACAAATTCCACAACATGTTTGTGCTCACCTCTGAAAAAAAATTAATCGATTTCATTTAGCCAGTTTTGCGCCTATAAAGTCTGACTGAGGCGACAGACACACATACACACATACATACATACATACACGAAAAAAGTTAAGGCCGGATTCAGTTTTCGGGTTGTATAAAACGAAAAAGTATCCAAAAAAAAGTTTCAATTCTGACCAATGTACAGACAAAACTTTAATTTTATATATATAGATGAATATAAGTACACCAGAACTAACTTAGCAATGAATCCAATAATTACTTTTTTCCCTGGTAGGCTGTGAAATACATAGTAACTTTAGAGCCTAGAAAACCAAGCTAAAATCAATTTTTTCGTTACGTGGACTTAAAAAATCTTTTCATTACTCCTGGGATTAAAGAAAAAAATGTTTGCGTCCTAGGACGCAAAAATTTTTTATTGTACTACAAGAACTTGTCAAAACTTCCGTAGGAGCGCTGATTTCTTACTAATGTGGCTCTTAGTACGATTGAATTCCGCTAGATGTCAATGCGTTTTATTTATCTTTTCTTATGGTGTAACCTCTTTTTAAGGTTTCTTTTTTTTAATCTTAAGTTTAAACTAATATTTGTTATTATTATATTGATTATTGATTAATATTTAATGTTTTTTATTGTCTGCTACCTCGGAAAAAATAGCATATGCTACACGACTGTGAAGTGTTTTTTCTTTACCTTGGCAATATTTCCAAGGTAAATGTAATTGCCGCGGTAAAGGAAAAACTCACTTCACAGCCTAACATAATATACTATTTTACGTCCGTTAAAGACGAAGTCAGAAGAAATACCTTAAGAAGTACTGCACCAGAAAATGAAACCCCTTGAAATTAGAAGGACCAGAGTTTTTGTATTTTGCTTCCGAGCTTACCGAAGGTAACGAAAGCTATGTGATCGTTCTGATGATCGAAAAAATTTTAGGTCTCTGATTTCAAAATTCCAAGACAGAAATCCGTTTCAGACATCGCAGGGATCATTTTTGGTTCCGTGTCTGTCTGTCGCTTCGGTTTGTCTGTCGGTCTGTCATTCAAGTTTTGCGAACCACCATATCTTAAAAACTACACGTCCAATTTTAATGAAAATTGGGTGGCAGGCCATAATAAGTCCATTGTTGGTCCCATATAAGTTTCAACCTTCTGCGCCTATTAGTTTCTCTCCCACACGCGCACAAACATACATTTATTTGCACCTATAGCTTCAAAAGTACTAATCAGATTTGAATGAAAGTTTTATAGTTTATGGAAAGTAGCCCGCATATAGCCCCAGATTAATTTGAACTGTCTGCGCATTTTAATTTTTGCTATATTGATACTTTAATTCGTGTAAAAAATCAAAACAATTTTGACAGATTGAAAAAAAACAAAAAAAAAACGGGGGATCAATTGAACCAATTAGACAATAAATAAAAAAAAATCAATAAAGTACGTGGGTACAATGCGAGGAAGCTATGTGCCACACCAATTGGCAGTCTATTTTCCTGACGCTTTTTGTCTGATTATAAACAAGTTAAGACACAAATGGTTAAGCAGATAATTGTCTAGTCTATTATTTTTTGAATAAACCGTGATAACATATGCGGGAAGTAGAGAAAATCTGCCACAGACAAAGAGAGAGGAGGCATCCTTAACAAAATCAAACGGCAAAGTGACGTTGGTAATAAGGGGTTAATAATAATATTAATTATATTTTATTTCAGATGACCTTTAAATTATGTAAATACATTAATGATTATACTTAACAAAACGTCGTTTCAAGAAAACTTGGTTTTTAAATTGTAGCTTTAAAAAAAAAATTATAGCATTTATAATTCTAACGACGTAAATTATGTATATAGTGTATGGATTTATGCATAATCAAAAATAAATTAGGGAATCGGTATAGCACAGTAATTATCTTAATCGCAATCGCCTAAAACCACTCTCCTAATCGCCTACACTTCGAGTTCGAATACTACAAGCAGGAGAAACACGTTTTATGCAAATGAACACATTAGCTAACCAACAACGATGTAAGAGTGTGTGCCAATAAAAAACAAAACTAAGATAAATAAATAAAATATGAAATATTCAAGTAATATTTTTACTTCAAATGATCGCATAATATATTGTTTTCTTCTCTTCTCTCTCTCTCTCTCTCTCTCTCTCTCTCTCTCTCTTTCTCTCTCTCTCTCTCTCTATATATGTATATATATATACAGGGTGTCCCAGCTAATATGGAACAGCGAAATATCTCCGGAACCATGATAGATAGAAAGATGCGGTTTTCTGGGATCGATAAAGGCTAAAAAGGCGCTTCTAGAACATATGCTGAACATTTTCTGTNGGCTGATATGTAAATCTGAAAGCAATTCTGCTTAATTGTTACGATTCTACACTTAGTTTAGTGATACGATTCTACACTTAGTTTAGTGTTACGATTCTACTCTTAGTTTAGTGTTACGATTCTACTCTTAGTTTAGTTTTATATAATATTGATAATTATTTATTTATTTATCTACATTAATCTTGCAAGTAGCAGAAAATCGTGGAAGGGTGGTTAAGGCTACCTAAGTAGCTATTATGCTCAGTAGATTTGTTTTATTATTGTTTCAAACAATACTCAATATTGATTTCATATTACTAAGATTGTCTTTATTTTATTTTTTTCTTTATGAAATATAATACTTAGTTTTCTATCATTGAGCAATATAAGGATTGTCAAGGCCAAAAATCGATAGAGAAACATATCGTTAAAGAATAACATCCACTAACCTGTGTGGATCTTGGAGGAATTTATAATGAGAATTAGTGTTTAATGGTCTGTTAAATAAAAACCACTAAAGGAAATAGCGCAGGGCCTCTTGTGTAAGGGGTACCCCGATCAGGTATGTTTTTCTACGAAAAAAATAAAGAAAGAAAGAAAATTTACCTAAAAAAAATTAACAATCGCATTTTAATCCTTTATATTGTTTCGACTTTGCTTGTTTACGGAGGTCATTAAAAACTTTGGAGGTTTTTTTTATAAGTTATCCTCTTCCAGCCATCTAATGTAGCCCAAACTTGGCACGTAGACTTTGTACCAATATAAAACATTTTATCAATGTTGTTTGGATCACCTACCCACACATCCAGCTAAGTAATGACGTACTTATAAAATAAACTCAATAACCGTGATTGTTATGAATTATTTCCATGCAGATGACTCACCCCTAAAATGCAGAAGTATAAAGGATTTACAATAAAAAAATGTTTATGGGTTAATATTATTGTGTTAGTTTCCAAACCAAACAATATGATATTAATTGTTTAAATATCTTATTTAACGTTATTTTCTCGCTCCATTAATTTTCATTTTTGGTGGCCGGTGGCTGATATGTAAATCTAAAAGCAATTCTGCTTAAATGTTACGATTCTACACTTAGTTTAGTGTTACGATTCTACACTTAGTATAGTGTTACGATTCTACACTTAGTTTAGTGATACGATTCTACACTTAGTTTAGTGTTACGATTCTACTCTTAGTTTAGTGTTACGATTATACACTTAGTTTAGTGTTACGATTCTTCACTTAGTTTAGTGTTACGATTCTACACTTATTTTAGTGATACGATTCTACACTTAGTTTAGTGATACGATTCTATACTTAGTTTAGTGTTACGATTCTACACTTAGTTTAGTGATACGATTCTACACTTAGTTTAGTGTTACGATTCTACACTTAGTTTAGTGATACGATTCTACACTTAGTTTAGTGTTACGATTCTACACTTAGTTTAGTGACACGATTCTACACTTAGTTTAGTGATACGATTCTATACCTAGTTTAGTGTTACGATTCCTCACTTAAGTCAGTGTTACCATCCTACACTTAATGCAGTGTTACGATTGTACACTTAGTTTGGTGTTACGATTCTATTCTTCCAACATAAATAACCTCCAAATGTAGAACTAAAATTCATTACATCCTGTTTTGAATGCAAAATTTTCCCGGTAGTTTAAGCTTTACGTGTACGCATGAACTGCATGTGTAGATGAAAGACAGGCATTTTTTATGATCCACTTTTTTGGACTCGAGGACCCTAAAATATGTAAATCTATCAAAATTGAATTTTCGTGCCATCAAAATACACTATATTTACAACTTATATGGGTAAGTAAAATCCAAAAAAATCCGTAGTAAACTTCGGATAAATATTTTCAAACTGATATTGACTTTTCATCATGGTTCTTACTCACTCTTTGCGAGCCACTAAATTTAAGAATGGTATAATATAAGATTACAAATAAATTCCATAGATAACTCCGTGGTTATCAGTGAATAAACTCCTAGGTCAGAATATTTACATTATATTAAAATTTATATTATATTGAAAGAGAACTAATATATATTATTATTAGAGTTGATTTTTTTTTTTAAATTGAACTTATAATAAATAAATGTATTACGAAAAAAATAATGTTTCTGAAGTCGGTCTTTAATATTAAAACTATTAAATATTAATTCTAGTTATAATCATCTTTAATGACAATTTTGAATACCAATTATGATTTTTGACCTTTATTCACTGTTTCTTATCTCCACAAAACCTTGGCAGGAACTATGTTTACATCTCCTTGTTTGCTACTAAGATCGTAAATTTGATGTTGTAGTCAATCAATTTGAATATGCTTTCAATCAATCGATGATAAACAATTTGATTGCATTCAATCAATTAATAATAAATTCAAATTAAGTTAGTTCATTTATACTAATTAATTTTTAATCATTTACAACGTAAACTTATTAACACTTGTTCACGCAATAAGTCAAACAAAATAACACCTAGAACTTATTTATAATTTATACGTAAAAATTAATTATATACTTTAATTTTGTATCTTACTAATATAATATCTAATTTCTTACCTTGATCATTAAATCCGTACTTAAAGTAAAATAGTATTTCTTCGGTAAAAACTTAACTATATGTATAAAAAATATCACTTGAAACTTATTTCACTAATATCACTTGTCTTATAATAACTTTATAAAAAACTAAACTTTTATTTTTATATAAAATTAGAACTTCGATCGAAGTTAACTTTGAAGAGGAACTGTTTACATGGCAAGATAAGGCCTAAGACTGGCAACTCGAAGGTGTTGACTTGCCAATGAACTCGTCTCAACCATTATTTTATTTTCCCCCCGTGACTTGGAGGACTGGTTTGTGGAGACTGAACACAAAACTGAAAAAAACCCAATGAAAATCATTAAAAAGCACCTTCCCCTACTATTAATGTAACACAAAAAATAGGCTGGTTAAAGCTGACTGGATATTTCCTCCATTGAGATGTAATTTTTGAGCAGCCTTGACTACGTGTTCATAATTATTACTCATATGTTATTCCTGTAATTAATATTACTTTATAAGTCAAGTGTAACGTTTTACACTAATTTATTTCCTTTTTTAATTGTATTCTATTAAACTTTAAGATTGCAATAAAATTGTAAAAAAACCCCATTTTTTAAATTTACTCTTAATATTGTTTTCCTCACTTAGTTATATTGTTTGACTGTCGTTCAATTGATGTTTATACTCCAAGGAGATGAATGGATATAAATTATTCTCGCTAACCTTGTAATAAGAAGAACGGATTATTTATAGTATTATTTACGTAATATTATTTACAAGTTGACTCCAATTTACGTTTTATTTTTATTTTATGTCCCAAATTGAGTTGAAAATGTTTATATTATTGTACTACACATATTGACAAAGTGGACGAACACCAAAATTCATCTAAAGATATCATTAAAAATTGGCCACCACGTGTGTCAATCAACGTTTAAAAATTATTAAGTATGAAAACAAATATGTTTAAATCTATTAGCAAGGGTGCCCGCTGAGGGGGGTTATGACGCAGACTGCGTCGTTAGAATTCATGGGGGGGGGGGGGGGGG
>KZ651275.1:39238-78061 GCA_001010745.2 Gerris buenoi
AGAGACAGACAGAGCCGTTATGTAAGGTTTCTTTTTGTACTTTGTACAGAAACTAAAAACAAACTAAACGTAATTAAATTAAAAACGTATATATTTAGTATAAAAATTGTTATTTTAATAAATCAAGTAACTAAATATCAGTTTAAGGTGTTTAAATTACGTGAATTTGTAGGTATAACTTTTATACCTACAAACTAATAGCTATTACCCATGGTGCACTAGTCGTAGATAAAATTAATACGCAACATGGATCGAAGTATTTCTGCTCTCCCTCGGCAAGCCTCGAGAGCTAATTCTACAGTTATCTCCCTCGGCCTTGAGGCCTCGGGAGCTAATGAAGTTTTCTCTTTCAGCGGTGCCTCAGGAGAAAACTTAACCTCGAGCAGGAAAACATACTTCTCTCCTTTGTTGCGTAAATAACTATTTTAAAGGTGTGGGTATTATATTATTTAAAAAAGTTGGAGAGCATGCGTGGTAGACAAAAAGCTATGAGCAAAGAAAGTTGAAAATTAAATGATAGCAATAGCGGCTCCATTATGACAAAGATATTGTAGTTCGTAAAAATATTAAATAACAAATCGAATGTTTCCTAATGTCTGTAACGGATATCTGTCAAAGAAGTTTTGAATTCCGTTCTTTAGATCAGAATGCTCTCAGTGCGTTTTTTGTGGTCAATTAATTAATCAATTAATTATAATTATAAATTAATTAATTTTTGTGGGTCAATCAAGACCATCTACTTGTCATATTCATGTCTAAAACATCGATCAAAGTTGATACATAATATATGTTTTTATTAATTTTTTTACAAATAAATGGTAGGAATTTAAACAAATGTAAAATAAATCTTCATGATAAGGTAAGGCTTTTTCAAGATTAAGTGGAAAGAAATGTAATTTTAAATAAGTTGATTATAAAAAATAATATTTTTAAAAACAAGCTTTTATTTGTATTCTTCTCAGCAAACCCTTTTATTTGATATACCCATATTATGGGCGTGCTAAAAAAAACTTGTCCGCCAGCTTGGGCTGCCCGCCATATTGGTATAACATGATTTCACTTAGTAAACTTTTCATTGTCATGTCATCCAAACTAAACGTGTAAGCAAAATTTCAATTCAATCGGTTGAGGATATAACTGCTACAAAATTCAGTTGCAAGATATGACCCGAACATACAAACGTTGTAAGTTAAATAAAAGCTTGTAAAAACCGTTTTTACAAGCTACTAAGATTAATACGTAATATAAACATTACATCTCTCTTTAGATTCGTAGAAAGTGATTCTTTACACACCTGTATTAATTGCGCATGCGTGTCTCATTGTTTTGAACAATTCCTCTTTTTTTCCACTCTAGTGACGTAAAGAAGAAGAATTCCTCTTTTTTTCCACTCTAGTGACGTAAAGAAGAAGAATTCCTCTTTTTTTCCACTCTAGTGACGTAAAGAAGAAGAATTCCTCTTTTTTTCCACTCTAGTGACGTAAAGAAGAAGAATTCCTCTTTTTTTCCACTCTAGTGACGTAAAGAAGAAGAATTCCTCTTTTTTTCCACTCTAGTGACGTAAAGAAGAAGAATTCCTCTTTTTTTCCACTCTAGTGACGTAAAGAAGAAGAATTCCTCTTTTTTTCCACTCTAGTGACGTAAAGAAGAAGAATTCCTCTTTTTTTCCACTCTAGTGACGTAAAGAAGAAGAATTCCTCTTTTTTTCCACTCTAGTGACGTAAAGAAGAAGAATTCCTCTTTTTTTCCACTCTAGTGACGTAAAGAAGAAGAATTCCTCTTTTTTTCCACTCTAGTGACGTAAAGAAGAAGAATTCCTCTTTTTTTCCACTCTAGTGACGTAAAGAAGAAGAATTCCTCTTTTTTTCCACTCTAGTGACGTAAAGAAGAAGAATTCCTCTTTTTTTCCACTCTAGTGACGTAAAGAAGAAGAATTCCTCTTTTTTTCCACTCTAGTGACGTAAAGAAGAAGAATTCCTCTTTTTTTCCACTCTAGTNTAAAAAAAAAATATATATAATATATTATATCAAGTTTGATCAATGTTTTAGGCATGATTATGACCAGGAGATAGTCGAAATATAGCCAATGTTAATAACTTGGTTATTTAAATATTTGATACCCTTAACCCGACCCACAACAAGCACATTGGTTACATTCAGTGCACTTGCCGTATGAATTAAAAAGCACAAAATTTATAATTGAATATTAGCTCTGAATTACAAGGGAAGAAAAAAAAAACATATTTTAAAAAGGATAGTGTTAAATTTTTTATCAATACCAATGTGTAATATTAAATTTTATTCCATAAAAAACATTTTTATAATCTTTATATGTACTTAATAATTGTTAATTTATTAAAAAGTTTCTAGATACCTTCGGAGGATATCCAAATCAAAGCCTTTGGCCACAACTTCCTTAAATGGTGGAAGTACAACGGAAAGTTGAAGAGGATTTTTCATTCTTTCTTTAGAATCTTTTACTATCTCCCATCTCAACGCCTGCAACAGAAACACGAATTTAATATAAGGATGGGAGATAACCATTTGTATATTTAAACTAAGCTGTAAGAACTGAATTAGACCTGTGTAATGACGTATTAACTTATTGTTCTTATGTAAAGTTGCATAATGCAACAGCAAACTTTTTTATGTCAATAAAGTATTTAATTAGATAAAAGTATATTTCCTTAAAAAAGAGTCTTTTTCTCAACTTAACACAATCGGCAGATTAGTCACTGCGGACATAAAACGGATTTGATTGCATTCATTATTAGGATCTATTGTTTTTTTCTTTACATAATATAATATCTTACATAATATCTTTTCATAAAGGAGAGGAAATTTTGAGCTTTCGATTTCGAATTCACAGGGTTGAAGATCTGCTTTTTTGATCAATTTAGTTCCATCCGTTGCGTGCGTATTATAGCGGTTTGGACATGAAATCTTAAAAAGAACATTTTTAGTCTACAAAATAAATTTTATTCTTAGTGACCTTGAAATTGAAACGGTAGTTGATATTTAGCATTAACTTCCCCCAAAAAACAAAAACAAAACCGCATATGTAATTAATGAGTTGAAAACAAATACAATTCTGGAAGGTATTATAAGGATGGAGTAAAAAATTCTCCGATTCAAGCCTCTTTCAACATAAAACTCCTCTAGAAATAGGAATTCAAAATTATTGAGATGGTTAGACACGCCGAAAGAATTAATGAAAAAGTCGCCCAAAAAGTCAATGTAAAGCTAACTGTGTTGTAGAATTAACTTTTCGCATTCTTTATCTCTTTGTACCTCATGTCGGCTAATAAATAAATCATCTTCAGAGATAGAACCACCTGAAAATAATTGTTTTCCAAAAGTAATAATAATAAATAAAGTAGAGTCTAGAATCTAGAATATGACATATATTAAACATGTTTAGAACCGTTACAATCCCAGTGAAAAAGATATTGCAATAAAGAAAAAGAAACGTACTTGAATTAACCTGACCAAGCCGATTTTATCTTCATCAGTACCCCCTTCTCTAAGTCCCGGCCATTGCCAGTTTATATCAATTCCGTCGAAGCCAAGATATCGAACGATATCAATAGAATGCCGAGCAAACCATTTCGTATCTTCATGTTTGGAAGATATCTTAGAGAATCTTACAGAGCCTTCATTCCAACCTCCGATAGACAGGATTAGAGTAAGATTAGTGTTCAACTTTCGCAATTTGGTAAATTCTTCTGCTCCTCCTAAAAAAAAAAAATAAATAAATAAATACAAAATAATCAGCACTATTAACTAAAAATGTTACGTTTTGGAAATAGCATAATTACAAATTTAAAAGAACACTCACAGTCCAGAAGATGGCGTGTAAAAAAGTGTCTGTCTAACATCAAACTAGAACTTTGTATATAAATAAATATATTGGTGCCTTATAAGAATATGTGGTAGGCTAAGTTCGTCTATGGGACATAGCTTGGCAATAGGCATAAGGCAGAGTAAGCAGAGAAATAAGTATATGTTGTATCCTGATTTAGTTAATTAAATGTAAAGGGATAATGGCAACACTGCTCCGGAGCTGAACACGTGATAGACGCGCTCACTCGATATATTGTATTATTGTATTATGTGACGCTCTTACGATACTTTCAATGTTCAATTTTATTAGTTTAATTATACTTAACTTCTAACGTTTGTGTACGTGTTTTATTTATCTCAGAAAGACATAACAGTATATGAGTTACATAAGCCGGGTCAATTGGTTCAAGTAAAGATTCACTCATGACTCATGCTTATTATAACTTGGCCTTGCGCACTACCGTGCGCTCCAGATATCCAAGAAAAAAAAGAAATACGTCAATAATGGATATGTGAACGGAGTGCAGTATCTTGTATTTTATACAGAAGAACAATTAAAAGTTTATTTCACACTGGAGTGATCTAAGCCTAGTTACTTTAATATAAAAATCCAGATTCACTGACTGACTCACCAGGGTATTCCTGAAACCGCTGGATCTATGACCGTCATAGGGTAGGTAGGAAATATTTTTACGATCTGCCATCTTGCAATTTATATAATATACATATGTGGTATTATACATAACGATATCTCCGGAACTAATTACTCTGGCATCTTGAATTGATAACATCCTTATATGCTATGAACAACTATTGTTGTAATTGTTTGGAAGGGTTTTCCAAGTCGGCCATTTTGATTTAAGATGGTGAATGGTGGGGGTAATACAGATGAAAAATTCCTTTGCTCTTCCAGGAAAGTTAATTTTTTAAACTGTTTCTCCGGTAATTGCAATTTATTACTAACTAAGCCTTGGCCTACCAAAGGGCTTTTATGGATTGATTACTAATCAGGGAATATTTTCCAATTATTTAATCAAAGAGGGGAATAAAGAAATTCTGCGGCATCTTGCTATTCTAGCTTAGAAAAAAAATTGTAATGTTTCTTGACACTAATTTATAAGCCTATCCAATTAAAAAATGACATACTTAGTATTGAAGCACGAGAATCAAGCTAGTTATAAAAACAAAAAACTATTAAATCTAAGTTATTCATGTAATAAAATGCCTTTAATTGATTCCATTTCTCTCGTATTTGTATAATGCGTGAAAGAAGGAGGAATAAACACGTTTTTTGTTAAATGTATAATTTTTTAATATATATACACGAGTATATATATTAAAAATACTTATATACTTATAGTGTAGAATAAGTCAAGCAACTTGTAAATAATACTATATATGAAAAAAAGTTATTATTATTTTTTTTTTTTAAAGCTGTTATTATAGCAATTTAACTCACTTATTTAACAACTCATTTAGCTAATTTACATACAATTAAACTTTAATTAAATGATAATATGTATATATAAATGAATTAAGATTGTTTTCTTTCATATAATTATAGGTACATATATGTTTTTTAATATAATTTACTGGTATTGTATAGCGTATAGACTGTATCTCACCTTCAGAGGTCAATGATCTAAGAAATTCTGTTGGAAGAATCCCTTCAGTGAGATCTGGTATGGAACAAGCATAGACTAAGTGTGTACACAGGCTAACATCGATATCTTCTGGGTCAAGTCTATACGCGTAGTTCCTCTCTTCACTGCTTTTAGCGTAATAGCACACTATTTTCTTACTAGATACATAACCTGGTAAGCAGTAAACTTATTATTAAATATAATTTTTATCCCAGCAAAATCACTTGTGTAAACTTGATGGACAGGGAGAAACTTAAGTAAACCTATGATCTCACAACTTCTTACAAGAGACTTAGCTTAATTCTTAAGTCTCTTGTAAAAAGTTGTGAGATCATAGGTTTACCCAAGTTTCTCCCTGTCCAAGTAAGTTCTACTAGGTCTAATTTATCCAGTACAAGTAAGTGGTGATGTTGGTTGGGTAAACCCATGATCTCACAACTTTTTACGCGGGAATTGGCTAATTGTTTTACCTAAGTGTTTTTGATGGGATTTCACTTCTTTTTGTAAGTAATCTTTCGTTTCTTAGCCTCTTGTTCTTTTTTAACACATGATATGTACATATTACATAACAATACAAGTAAAGATAAAAAAGATCAGGGAAGGATATAATAGAAAATAAATAGTAACAGGAAATAATTATCATTGTTTAGAAAAAGGAGAATTGAACTAACAGTTATCTGGTGTAAGCAGTTAACAGTGTTGTGGCTATTAGGTATACAATCTTCGAGCTCAATACTCAATTAAGATCAATTTGAAATTCTATAGAGAGTAAAATAATAATTTAATTTCAAATTTCTCTACTAGAAAGCACTAGTAGTGCAAGTTACATATATTTTTTTTAAATATTTTGAATAGGTGTGTTTTCTATAGCCTTGAGATGGGCAAAGAACCAGATTTTTGTAGATTTTTCCTTTATTTGAACATTAAACTNTAGATTTTTTAAATTTTTCCTTTATTTGAACATTAAACTCTACCTACATACAAAATTTCAAGTTTTTAGAATCGTTAGAAGTGAATATGTTATAAACAAATATAGGTAGAAGTGTGAAATTTTTATTTCTGGTTCAGTTTGTAATGAACTCAAATTAAAAACTAATTTTATCTATCTAAGTATCTTTAATAAGACAATAGAGAGGGTCCAAAGTGCCTTTAGTTGGTTCTAGTAAAGGATGGTACGGCTGTGCTCGAATTGGCAGGGGCGCTGCCCGAGCCACCAGTTTTAGGTTAAAGAAAAAGGCTTGGAACGAGATTAGTAAAGAAACCCCCGAATGAACTACATACTAAAATAAATTATTAATAAGATTGAATAAACTCACAAGGATAAATTATTGACAATAATAGAATCATCCATAGTAATTTCCAATATATGTTCATCTGTTAACAGATTAAGAAAGAAAGTAACATATTATTAGACCCATTTCAATTAAATGATTTAATAACAGTTATTACTTAGTAATTTTATTTATATTTACAGAGTATGCCTTTAGACTGGATATAGAATAATAGCAGGTTACAACCCAAGAGCAATTTATATAAAGTGGCGACAATTATTATTGTTGTAACCAAGGTGTTAATCAAAGTGCTTACAAGTACTTAGTCTCATAGTAATCCAGACTTAGCACTTATAGTACGGACGCCGGTCAATCCAGACAGACATAAATAATTTCTATTAAGGTTCAATCGATAAACTTTTAATGTACACAGGGTGGCCCTTATGTACGTTCCAAAAATTAGGGATATGATTGCTTGGATTATTTTATGAAGAAAAGTTCATATGAACTTATAACTTATGTTCTAAACGGCTTAGTTTCCGAGATACAGGGAGTTCAAGTGTCTAATTTTTGTTTTTATTGCGATTTAGTTATTGTGCGTTTAGTGCCGTGACATCTACTGTTTATACGACGACACTCGGCGACACTAATGTCGTGGCATTGAATGTCATGACATTTAGTGTCATCGTGTGAACGAGGCTAAACGCTTTAAAATATTTAATTGAAATTTGGTATACGTTTGTAATATGTACTTGAAGGAGTAATTTTTTGCCTTCAATTTAAAGTTTTTAGTAGCGCCAGGGACGTACGTGGGGTTATCATGGTCGGGGTTTTAGAGGAGAAAAATGTTTGATGAAAAAATACGCCACTGGTCTTTTGATATTTTGAAAACAGTTTATTAATTGCCAGCCAAAATTGCATATATTTTATCTCTTTAGATTTTGACCAGCAAAGAGCCGTTTTCGCACAAAATAAAAAACAATTGAACGTAGGTCAAAAAAATGCATTTAAAAATACAAGGGTAATCTAAAGAGGGCAAAATCTAAAAAGACAAAATTTATGGCTAAGTAATTGTGAACTTGTATATGAGAAAGTTTGTCTAAGTTGTTTTGGACCAATTTGTTATACAATTCATACAGTTTTATTCGAACATTTTGCCCACTTAACCTTCAAACCGCTCTTTACTTGAGATTTCAACTCCACTCCCAACCATTGGCAACGAGCCCTGGGTACTCTATTAAATAAACTAATTAAGGTTAGCTATTCGATAAGTCTAAGTTAATAAATTGAATAATAAACAAATATCATTACCTTTATATGGTTTTACAGTTTTTTTTTCGGGATGATGAATTTTAGAAAAGAAAAACCTAACTTATTATTAAATCCATATCACAAAGAATCACTTAAAATACATACCATCATGTGTGTAATCCAAACATTTAAATTAAATTTAACTCCTAACAATAAACAAGAACTACTAAAAAACACAAAAAAATTATTTGTGAAATTAATTTTAAGATAATACTATTAACAAATAAACGTCCCACTTATTCTAATAACTAAATTTAATCACTTTTAAAAAACTAAATAAACAAGAAATTAACAATTTTCATATGGACATTTTCGATTGAAGTAAAGAACTATAGTGAAGAAACGTAAAGGGGGGATATTATTATCTTTCCATTTTGTTTTAGGGAGAAAGCTATATTTTCGGCAGTAGATTCCAGAATGGGAATCCCCGTGTTTTAAGATCTTCAAAGCTGGTTTCTAAAAAGACTATTGCTTTTCTATCTCAAAATGATGCTTGTATATATGCACTTGTTTAGATAACGATTTAATTTTAATGTGAGGTATTCCCCATTCAGCTACCCTTCTAAGAGAAACTGTTATCTGACCTTTTCTTGACCTCTTCACCTTGATATAGTGAGAATCATGGATTAGTTCTTCCAGAATAGATATAGTAATGATAATAAATCAATATAAAATTTCAATTCCAATAATTATATTTAAAATGCAAACACAATTTTTGTGAATTGTGAACATAATTTTGTGAATTTCACAAATAATTTTAATGATTTTAATAGTCTAAAACTAACAGTTAATGTGTACTCGACTCTTTACCCTTAAATAAATAATTAGATATGACATTTGTTAGGTCTAGGATTTTACTTCCTGATATAATAAGTTTATATGAGTAATATATTCCTCGTTACAAGAGAGTAATGTGATACAAGAAAATAAAAAAAATAATGATTTTATTCTTTTACAGCCTATTATTGTCAAATGTATTTCATCCTCCCCCCCGCCTCCCCGAATTTTTACTACTCTGTCAAAATTTTTTAATTTTTTTACATCAGCTAAAGTATCAATTGAGTACTATTTTATAGAGCGCAGACGGTTGAAATTAATCTGGGGCCATCTGCTCTGAAAAACCATCCAAATTTCATAAAAATTTACTAAAAGTACATTTGAAAATATATAGGTGTAAATAAATGTATATCTGGCTCATGTGGAAGAGACAAAAATGGGCATAGAAGGTTGAAAGTTTTTTGGGACCAACAATGATCTAATTATGACCTACCATCCAAATTTCATTTAAACGGGACGAATAGTTTTTAAGATATTTTGGTTCGCAAAAATTGTGCGACAGACCGACAGACAGACAAGGAACCAAAAATGTTCTCTGAAGTCGGGAATGGATTTATTTCTTGGTATTTTTGAGATCGGTGACATAAAAAATGTTGCTCTTTAGTACGATTTAGATTTAGTTATTTTGACTGTTTTTATTTGTACCAAATAATCATTGAAAATTACATTTTTTGTCTCACTCCTCTATTTTATTAACAAATACAAGTTAAAATCTAAATAAAACATAGTTATTCCCAAAAAAAACTCCCCACCCCCCTCCCCTTTGTATTTGGATATGAAGACGTTTTTTCACGTCAGTACAATAAATGCGATTCAATAGTTATAGCTCAAATAAACTTTAAAATGGCCGCCATCTTTATATATGGCTGGACCGATTATCTTTGTGTGTGCGGTAAAAGCACATATTTGCCTAATTTATATCAAAGTCACAAAAAAGCGGAGAACGTAATTTGTAATTACCTCTATTTATCAGAATTAGTAAATTGTAAATTGTTGATACTAACAAATTATTGGAATTTTTAAATTGTTTCTTGTAGTTTTCAATTCTTTAAGTAGAGTAGGAAGGTTTCTCGAAAAATTCTTATTCTGAGTCCACCGAGAAAAAGGTCATATAACACAAAAATCCTTGCAAGATTATTTTTGTAGAATTGAACATCTACTGTCTGTACATCTTTTGTAGAATTGTCCATCCCTTATAGAACTGTACGTCTCTTAATCGTAATCCTCTCGATGAAGCTTACATCTCTCGTAGAATCGGAAGATATAAGATCGGTAGTAATTTAATAAGATTTCTTCTCATTATTTATTGTTTACAGATACAAATCACTTTAGTAAGACTGCACAGTAATATATGTACTATATAATAATATCTAAGTATGAATTATTATAAATTGTGGAAACAAATTGAAAAGTAGAAAAATAGCTATTATAATTACATAATTACTAATACATAACGTTGTTCAGAAAACTAGTTAAACTGTCCGGAACACGGTAAACTAGACCGGCAACGCACGAGGTGTCTTGTTATTGTTTATAAATGTTTTTGCTGTCAGTCCTTTTTGTAACAATGTAACGAATCAAAGTATAATATAATCTTGTGTCGAGTTTAACATAGTTTATTGATTTCACGTTTGTAATAAGATACCGGTAGTAATTAAAAGGGCAGTAAGCGGGTAGCGAGCTGTTCCTAACATAAACAACAATAGACAAACATCTTAACGTCAAAAACCTGACCTGCAAATTAAAACCATCCCCACTCTTCATCATTATTCAAATTTCATTTATGAAGTGGCTAACTAATCCATAACAATGGATTGGAATAAATTAATCATTAATCGAGGCAATCTTCAATCTTTTCATTGTTAGCAAATAATTATATCAAAAATAAGTCATGAAGGTGTAATAACGCATAAGTTTTAACTTAAGCAAAATGTGCTTTAATAACTCATATCACAATTCATTTGAATTTATTTAATATAATTTAAAGTGTCATTAAATATTTTATATTAGTAATAAAGCGAAAAAGTAACATAGCTAACAATATTGTATTAAATTATATTAATCGGAACACAAAAGAAATTATCAAATTGAAAATATTAATATTATTATTATTTTTTTTTTTTTTTACATTANTTGGAACATACTAAGTCTTTAGTATTAATTAATTTATGTTTAAACAAATAAACAGAATAACTGATTTAGTCCTCATTGGAAACCAAGTTCACTATATAACATTTTGTTTTTAAATATATTAACTATAAAAAAAAACTATAGTAAAAAATAAGCTGTTAACTATAATGTACGTACCATTAAGGGGTTTCAGGATTGGAGATGTTTAAGACACGAAGTTTTTAATGCTAGGATCAATCTCACGCCATTTAAAAACTACGAAATCGTAGCCATTAATAATGTTGTAAAATGACTCAAATCATAGCCAACAACCTTGAAATGCTGCCTAGGCGGTAAAATTTTTCTGATTTTATTGTCTAGGCATTTCCTTGCCCAAATTCAGTTCAATAAAGCCTCAATTTGCTGCCGCAAGTAGATAATAGTTATTTATTTAACTAGGCAGCAAAATGAAATTTTAATGACGAGTAATTAAGTTAGCCTCCAGCAATCTGGAGGTGAGGGCAGGCAATAAATACTCGAGGCAGTAATAATGTTTCCTACGCTGCCTTGTTGCATACAATAATATGTTATCTATTCACGCTATTTACATAAAAAAATGGAAGCTTGGTAAACATGTTAATAATGTAACATTGCTTTGTAATAAAACAATTATAAAACTAAATTAAAATAAAACTAAACACAAACAAAATTAGATGTTATGTCACGCATTGGTAAACACTGGTACTTTTCCTGCCTAAGCTAAGCAGGGAAATATGTCTCTGACTGTTTCAATTATTTTCCTGCTTGATTTTAATATTTAAATGTCAAAGCAGCGAAATTGTACTTTCAAGCCTAAAAACAGTTAAGCCGTTAAGCAATGCTCAATTTTGCTGCCGTGAGTAGATAATGTTATTATACGCCCTTTTTGGTCAAATTAAAAAGTTATGGGTATATTTTGGATAACATGTTTTTAATCAACCAAATTCGAACTCATAAACTTTACATTTGATGCGCACTTGGGGCTACAGAGGCTCAAGGAGGTAAATTTTAATATATAAAAATAAAAATACACCGCGTAGTGGGATGTAAACAAACCACTCAGTTATACAGGGTGATTGGCGATATATGTACAAAAATAAACTGGGCGATTCTAAACATCATTGGCTACAAAAAACGTCGTATAAACCATGGGTCAATTCTCAACCGTTTTCCGACAAGATCAAATTTTATGATTTTTTTTAGGTTGCATACCTTTGCTCATAAATACACTTATTCCTCTAAAAGTATAAAAGGTAGAACAATATTTTTAGGTTCGTTTTAAAGCTGACAACATTTCCTACAAGAAAAGTGTAATTTTAATTTTCATAACTTCAACTTACATGACGAAAAACTTATACAAATATAATTTTTAAGAAAAAAATTAAAAATTAATTTTTTCTTGGTTCCATAACTTGGCAAAGAACCAAGCTTATAGAAGGCGGATTTTTAGGAAAAACATCCTTATTTACTAACGTTTCTATCAATATTAATATTATTACCCATTCATACAATATTGTAATAAATTATATTAATCGGAACACAAAAGAAATTATCAAATTGAAAATATTATTATTATTTTTTTTTTTTTTTAAATCTATAATGAATAATAGAATGAATTAATGTTGATGAAGATGTTACAAAATTTGTGATAATAATGAAATTTAATGATGTGTTGAATTTATTTAAAAGAATTTGGAATAAAGATGTTGAGAGTCAGGTAAGTCATTCATAATTTATAAATATATAGTACATATCTCATTCAACCTAGGAACAATAATATTACGAAAATTAGAGCTCGTATTTGTAAGTCCATAATGAGAAAAATACCGAACAATAAGTCCGTAAAAATATTATGTACTATTTATATTTATGTATGTATTATATTAGCATGCTATAAAGATCTTTCATCCTTTTATGCATTAGTGCTATGTGGTCACCATTGGTTATTTATTTAAGTGAGTTCTTTGGATACAAGAGACAGACGTAAATCTTACGTGTCTATCTGAGTGCTCGGGAGTTCGCAAGGCAAAGTTTCGGCAAGCATGCAGTACATATATCTTTATTTGAACCAATTCACCCGGATTTTTTTTTCCTTATATCTCTACTTCCTCGTAATAAGAGCTTGTGAAAGAAGCTTAGAAAATTGTAAAAACACGAGCTCTAAATATTAAGTTTTTTCAAAAAGGGAGAGTTTTAAATTTGCATATTTGTCACTGACTAACTGACTGATCATTAAAATTACATCAAATATAAAACATCAGTACCATGTGTACTAAAATAAGAGTTAAGTGGGTAATGGGAAGGAGAGATCTTAGAAGAAAAGAAAAAATTTTCAGACCCCCTCCTTAAATAGTCACCTATCAAAGTAGTGATATCTAAGTATGCACTCTAAGTAGTAATTGCAGTCAAGTCTGTTTCATGCCCCATTCAGATACTGGACAAATTAGAATCAATACAAATAAAAGAGCAGTGTTGCTTATGGACTTGTGAAAGAACAGACTTGGCTACAATTTGTAGCTATCACTACTTCGATAAGCTAACTATTTTAGGAGGGAGTCTGAAACTTGGTCTTTTCTTCACGATTAGGTTTTCGTTTGGAGTTTTCTTTAACAATTACTTGAATAGCAAAAATTTTAAATAATAGATGTTATATTACAGATAAAATGGAAAGGCAGCTACCCCGAGTGGAGATGGAAAGACAGCAGCTCTGTGAACTCATGGCTTGAATGGAGAAGAGAAGAAGAAGGAGCTGAAAATCTCTGGAGAATTCATGATAAACTATATGACTTAGAGCTATGGACTGATAAACATCCTGGAGGTTCTTCCTGGATATCAACTACCAAGGTTTTACTGCTTTCTAATATCAGTAAACTATTTGGTTTATGGGTGCTTGGAACATACTAAGTCTTTAGTATTAGAAAACTAGTTAAACAACAATAGACAAACATCTTAACGTCAAAAACCTGACCTGCAAATTAAAACCATCCCCACTCTTCATCATTATTCAAATTTCATTTATGAAGTGGCTAACTAATCCATAACAATGGATTGGAATAAATTAATCATTAATCGAGGCAATCTTCAATCTTTTCATTGTTAGCAAATAATTATATCAAAAATAAGTCATGAAGGTGTAATAACGCATAAGTTTTAACTTAAGCAAAATGTGCTTTAATAACTCATATCACAATTCATTTGAATTTATTTAATATAATTTAAAGTGTCATTAAATATTTTATATTAGTAATAAAGCGAAAAAGTAACATAGCTAACAATATTGTATTAAATTATATTAATCGGAACACAAAAGAAATTATCAAATTGAAAATATTAATATTATTATTATTTTTTTTTTTAAATCTATAATGAATAATAGAATGAATTAATGTTGATGAAGATGTTACAAAATGTGTGATAATAATGAAATTTAATGATGTGTTGAATTTATTTAAAAGAATTTGGAATAAAGATGTTGAGAGTCAGGTAAGTCATTCATAATTTATAAATATATAGTACATATCTCATTCAACCTAGGAACAATAATATTACGAAAATTAGAGCTCGTATTTGTAAGTCCATAATGAGAAAAATACCGAACAATAAGTCCGTAAAAATATTATGTACTATATATATTTATGTATGTATTATATTAGCATGCTATAAAGATCTTTCATCCTTTTATGCATTAGTGCTATGTGGTCACCATTGGTTATTTATTTAAGTGAGTTCTTTGGATACAAGAGACAGACGTAAATCTTACGTGTCTATCTGAGTGCTCGGGAGTTCGCAAGGCAAAGTTTCGGCAAGCATGCAGTACATATATCTTTATTTGAACCAATTCACCCGGATTTTTTTACCCTTATATCTCTACTTCCTCGTAATAAGAGCTTGTGAAAGAAGCTTAGAAAATTGTAAAAACACGAGCTCTAAATATTAAGTTTTTTCAAAAAGGGAGAGTTTTAAATTTGCATATTTGTCACTGACTAACTGACNTAGAAACGTTAGTAAATAAGGAAGTTTTTCCTGAAGTCCGCCTTGTTTAAGCTTGGTTCTTTGCCAAGTTATGGAACCAATAAAAAATTAATTTTATAATTTTTTTCTTAAAAATTATATTTTTATAAGTTTTTCGTCATGTAAGTTGAAGTTATGAAAATTAAAATTACACTTTGCTTATAGGAAATGTTGTCAGCTTTATAAAGAACCCAAAAATATTGTTCTACCTTTTATACTTTTAGAGGAATAAGTGTTTTCATGAGCAAAGGTATGCAACCTAAAAAAAAATCGTTAAATTTGACCTTGTGGGAAAACTGTTAGAATTGACCCATGGTTTATATGACGTTTTTTGTAGCCAATGATGTTTAGAATCGCCCTATTTATTTTTGTACATATATCGCCAATCACCCTGTATACCCTTCTTTTCTCAATCTGTTTTTAAGGCACGGCTTATTTACTCTTATTTTTGCTTTAACCTTGAAGTTAAGGATATGTGCTACTCTTTCTTACTCGCTGAAATTATTTGTTCACAAAACTATTTTGAATAATCCAAATTACAATTATCAATAACTACGGGAGACATACAGAGAAAAATACACTCCCGTAGTTATAGATAATTGTAATTTGGATTATTTAAAATTTAATCTTTCCGTAGTAATAAAACTACCAAAAATTTAAAAAAAAAATTGAAAAACTATTTTTGATAATATACAGAAACAGAAAGATAAAAATAGAGGTAATATGACTAAAGTTATCAAACATCCATCAAAACAAATAGGGGTAATATTATATTAATGCGGTTAAGTTAATTTTAACCTTGGCATAAAAAAATTAAAGGAAAATGTATGGGATGAATAACATTATATTTATATATTTATTTTTATTAAGGGGACAGATATTACGGAAGCATTTGAGTGTCACCATATCAGCGATCATGCTGAGTCGATCCTGCCGAAGTACTTCGTCAGAAATGCTAAGACTCCGAGGAACTCTCCGTTTACATTTCACGAGGATGGATTCTTCAGGACTCTAAAGCGAGAGATTAATAAAAACTTAAACCAAAGAAGAAATAGTACAAGCCGTCTTCGGTAAGTCTTTACATTCTCATTGCATATGATTTTTGGGAAATTTAAATTGCATAACTTCAAGAAAACCATTTACTTTGTTGGGGATAAATAATATATTTTTTAAATTAGTCAAACATGTTTTAAGAGCTAGAAAAATACCTAATAACAATTATAAGCTACCTAAATTATTAGTTGTAAAAATTAGGATGAAATCAGTTTGGAACAAAATAAGAACAGTTTCTAATTAATGTTTCGGACTTGCAACATGAGAGGTGTATTTTCCTTCTATGTTATTAAAAATTCAAACGCCAAATAATAATATCTTGACATTGCTTACCGCCTAATTATATTGATACCATTATGCGTTATCGTCGAAAAGAAGTAACGAATGTGAAAATCCCTATATTTCAGGTGAACAGAAAAACAGTTTCAAATCTATCGTATACATTGGGCTCTTGTGGCTTCACTTACGGTAAATACGTACAAAATAGTATTACGAAATATACTCGTATATTTCAGCTACTTTTGGTACTCGTATACACTTATCCGATGCTACCATTGTAAATTTAGCAATATTTTATTTATTAATAATTTATTTATTATATTCGTTACTTTGAAAAGGACTAAAGGATACACTTTTATTGTGAATGTCAGATGCAACTCGTATAATGGTAAATAACCGAATATGTATATTCGTATATTCGCTATTTTGCTTTCTAAATCATTCATGTACTCAAGATTTGTCATATTCCAAGTTTATAAAACTCTTATGGTCTTAAAAAGAAACAATATATTCGCTACTTCAACAAGAGAAATTTGAAAAAATGTTTGCGGCCTTGCGGTAAAAATTAGAGATTCGACGTTGTACCCCAAAATTAACACATAGTAAACGATTGAAAATTAAAAATGCGATTTTTAACCTTCGTTTGTTTAAATGGTACCGACGATAAATTAAATGAAACCCTAAAGATGAAAACTAACAACATACAAACCAATAAGAGGCACCCAGTGGAAAAAAAAAAATAAATAAATAAAACCAAAATCTTAACATTAAGGGTAAAATTTGCAAATGGTTGAGTACTACAGACAGGAGAAATCTTCTTTTTATGCACATACTTAATACTTATATTTAGTATGTTTCTATATTATCGATTGAATTTTAGTTTCAGGTCGGCCTTTATTACAGACAGTCTATTACTAACAAGTTTACTTCTAGCTGTATGTGGAGCGATGTATTCAAGTTATTTCTTATGTATTCTCTCAGGAGTATTGCTCTGTTTTGTAACTATCTGTGCTCACAATTATTTCCATCAGAAAGATAACTTCAGGATGTACTACTTTAACTTATCACTTCTGTCTTACAGGTAAGTATCAATATTTTAGACGTATTTTTATATTTAGGGTCAAAGATCAAGTAAGGTAGAATCAATTTAAATATTGCTCGCATACTACGTATGTAAGTGTATATGCACTTATTCAATTAGCTATAATAAAACTTAAGAACTTTTAAACTTGTGAAATTTTCTTTTTAATGATACATTCTTAGGCCCAATGCACACAGAACAGGCGGGCGGCGAACGCGCGGCGCAAGCGAGGTGGAGGCGAGAAAGCGGTGCCTGCTCTGTGTGCATTGGGCTATATGTTGTCATGGAGGAGGCGTGATTTACGCCACGCCTGCACCTCGCCCGCGCCGCGCCTCCGCCCGTCGCCTGCTCTGTGTGCATTGGGCTTTATTTAAACTTTCTAAATACCTTTTCATATTATTCCCCATTGCAACCCATTTATTTTCTTACTTCAGAGACTGGAGGATATCTCATGCACTAAGCCATCATCTGTATCCGAATTCAAGGTACGATCTTGAAGTTACTCTGGCTACACCTTTCCTACAATGGCTTCCAAAAGGAGACAAAACATTTTTTGCTAGATACCTGTCCTGGTTTTACTCTCCTTTCAGTTACATCTTTATATTCTACAAACAATTTTTGGAAAGGTAAGTTTTATATTTTAAAAGAAATTCAATGTTGAATCTTATAATGACCTCTCGTCATACAAACCTTTTCCCATATTTCTACAATTTTCTAATATTGTTTTAAAATAATTAATTTCGACATCAGCCTTCCCATCAGCTTGAGAATATAAATATCCTGGAATAATTTATAATAATAACGTTTCAGGGTGTTCATAAATCCAGATGGCTTTTCAGAATTAATACCTTTGATCTACCCAGCAGTGATGATACTGTTAGGAGGCTCAGGTGTTCCTCAAGCAGTGCTCATGTGGCAAGTTATAATATTAGCAGGAAGTTTCACCTTCGGACTGATAGGAGTCAATGCAGCACATCACCATCCTGACATCTTCCATGATGGAGACTTTGCCAGGTATATAATAACATTATTTATATAGATTTTCAGGTGAATTGTATATACGTTGTAAGTGTATTATTTACGACCCTAAAAAAAAAGTTTTTATCTCCATAAGGGTCAAAAAGTTAACTTTTTTCCCTAGTTTACAGAGAGGTAAGTTACTCATCAGGTTGAACAGAAAGTAATGGAAAATAAAGGGTAAGTAAAAATGGGCAACCCTTCAGAGTTACCCTAGATAAAGAACAAGTAAGTTGTTTGAATTAAGTGTTAAATAAACAATTCAATTTATTAACATTTGCAGCCTCTATAACAGTTGTCATGGTTAATCATCAATACTTCAAACAAACAGGTCAAAGGTGCGAAATCATAATTTCTAAATGTATAGATGATCTAATGCATATGTAAAATGCATCAGTTGGCAATACTGTTCAATATATAACCCAGCTACTAAACTCTTGTACGTAGCACTGGAGTAAAAATTCAGCTATCATTATTATAGATAGGTGCTATTAATCGTAATATTGATCAAGGGCGGTCCTAGCACCAAGCTCTGGGAGGGGTAATCAACAAATTTGCTACACCCCCCCCCCCCCCAGATAAAGTGGGGTGTAATACAAACATAAGTTGAATAAATCACATGTTATAGTTATAACGGTATAACCCCCAAACTATCAGTATTCGGTGTTGCCTCGAGTCGGTCTTTTACCACATCAAAGTAGCCAAATGCTCCACTCCTTATCACCAAGCACTCTACTAACACATTTGTCATTATCCCCATGTTTTTTTTTCTTCTAACATAAGACAATACTAAAAAATATACTTAATATTTAGAAATTTCTTTGTTATCTTTTCCCTCCAAGTCATTTGGTGTTTTATTTTTTTATTTTTCCAAAATCCTGGGGGGGTAATTACCCCCATTACCCCCCCCCCGTGGGACCGCCCTTGATATTGATATTTATACACCTTTTCTAGAAGGTAAATGTGTTATATTATGTGTTATATTATCATCTAGGTAGTTTAAAATAAGCCTGCGTTTATCAAGATATACTGTTACCCAATACATTAATGTTGGGCGGGTTATTTTACTTTTCAAAATTTTCTTTTAAATTTTAACCACAAGCAATAGTATTCTTAGAATAAGCAATTTACTATTTACTAGCTTTAGAAGTAATTCTAAGTATGTAAATCGTAAAATTGATTACACAATTTCTAGAAGGTAACTGTGTATAATATTATCATCTAATTAAAAATAATCCTGCGTTTATCAAGATATACTGTTACCCAATACATTAATGTTTGGCGGGTTGTTTACTTTTCAACATTTTCTTTTAAATAAGCTTAATAATTCTAAATATAATCTTCTCAAAGTTTAAATGAGAAGTACATATTGATTTTAAGTATAAATGATAATATACTGACTTGCGAGTTGATATTGGTGAGTAGGATATAGATATAGAAAGCAACAGCTCCTCTGATATGGGATGAAGGGGCCTCTACTGCCTCTACTGGTAAAATAATTGAGGATGATTTGAGAAACACGTTCTCACCAATGCAATGTGGTGTCGTGATTGAACATTTTATTATAAAATTGCACAGAGGGGGATGTTAAATGTTTTAACTGCCTGAGACAGACTGACTAGTCTGGTTTGGCCGTGGAGAAGGGAGAACCCTTGAAGAACGTAATTAGCCATAAGCTAGAAAACTTCGTATTAATAAAAGTAAAAAAAAGAAATATATAGATAGATAGCGTAATGTTAAGATAGAAAAGAGGTATAGGAGATAAAAGAAAGTGAAATTATTACGTACAAAACCATCCCCTTTCAACAAATTTTAAATATCAATTATTTAATTAAAAATATATTTAATTTTGTTTTCTTTCTAGGGAAGATAAAGACTGGGGTCTGTATCAGTTAGATGCTGTGAGAGATCGTCTAGAATTCAAAGGAAAATTACCTATCGTAATGGTGACATTCGGTGACCACAGCATGCATCATCTATTCCCAACATTAGACCACGCCGAGTTGATCACTCTTTATCCTGTACTTATGGATGTCTGCAAGAAGTTCGACTTTGACTTTACTTTCAGCAATCAGCTGGAATTGATGAAAGGACAGTTTCAACAGCTGGCCAGAACTCAACCAAAGATCAATTATAAACCATGCAAATCAACATTATAATATTCTAGATCCAGGAAATTGGGACTAAATATTTGTGGAGAGAAAAGCTTTAAAAATAAGGCAATATCTCCTTCTCGTCCTGTGCAAGAAAACTTTATTCCTCAAATGTGAAAATGTCAGCAATGACATTTTGAATTATTTTCAAAACTTATACAAAAAACATTATGCCTGGCTATGTCATTTATAATTTTATTCAAGGTCTGTAATAGTACATTACGCCTCTAGTGCGGAATGTATCATTTTGCATGCGAGTGTGGAGTTTGCACCCAAGCGACAGCGAGGTATTAAACACACGAAAGCAAAATGCAGTTTTCGCACGAGTAGCGTACCGTACATTATCTACCATTGTGGATTTTAATAATAAATAAAGAAAATAAAAAATTCATGTATGTAAGTTCGTATTTCTCTTCTGATTAAGATGACATAAATTCATTAGTTGTATTTTGTGCCAAATTAATTATTTCGGGAGACGAATTATTCTCCCCACTTTCGTCATAATGACATAAATCAGTCATTGTTTTTTACTAAAAACTCGATATAAACAGTTACTATAATTAAATAAACAGCAAATTAGGTTAGTTAAATGTAAACAAACTTGGTTAATTGGTTAACGTGCGTAAAGGTGAAAAATTCCTCTTTTTTCCGCACTCGTATACTCGTATGGCTAATTATAATTATCATCGTATTCGTCTAACTTAGATGCCTTAATTATTATATCATGCTTTTCACATTTACCTCTCGCTATAGGTTGAGTATATTAACATAACAGTTGAATTATTTTATTCCTTTTTAAAAATATCGATATAATGTTTGAATACATTTTTGAGCCCCCTGCTTGATAAACTGAAATTATGCTCAAACATTACAGTTAGGATCACACATGTAAATCTTAAAATGACAAAACGTTTTGGATGTAATAAGACGATATTGGTATTTAAAAAATTTCTCATATCTTTTTTGTAATATTTGTGGCTTGAATGTAACAAACTCTTCCGGGAGATATGAGATATGCCAATCTCAATCTCTTGTCGGCGACTTTTACTTCCAGATATATAGAGGAATATCGAATGGTCGAGATGGCGAATGCCGTACACCCGTACGAACAAATTCGTCCTATAATGTATTATTACCTTAAAGACTGATTCACAAATGGGAGCAAGATTCTCAAATTTTACTGGATATCAGGCTTATCATCCTGCTAGGCAATACAATGCTGCAGTAAAGAATATTAAGGAAGTGGATCACATTATTTTTATTTTTTTGTTGGTCCAAGATGGTTAAATTCATGTTATGTATATAATCAATGATAGTGACGTCAGTTACAAAGTAATAACATTTCTGACGTCTTTCTCTTAGACGTCAAATATTACTAATCAAAACTTGATATTTTAAACTTCAATTTCATATCCTTATTAATGCAAGTGTATTAATTTACACTTCTTTAGTAATAACTGTAAATTAAGTTATTAAGTTTGATACAACTAACAAAACACATTAATCGATGAACGACCTAGCTCACCTTGGAATTTAAGATATAATTAGATTATTTGTCTTTAAATAAAGATATAAACAATTTATACTGAAACTAAAATTAGTAAAAGAACACAAACTACTTTGTTTTGAGGCATGTATTGTTCTGTGTATATTAAAAATAATTTTCGTCAGAGGGGATTTCTTCTAGGACAAATGTTATGATTTTTCTATGAATATTTTTTTTTTCATGTTGATCTCCGCCATAAAGTGACTCACCTATTAATATTTTCATTTTTTAATGCAACTCTATTTCTTACTAATTTTGGGACTTTCAATGGCCTTATGAAGGCTGAACAGTGGCGTAGCTAGCTCTGATAGCGCCCGCCCGCAAGATAAAAAATGCGCCCCTTCCCTTACTTAATAAAGCGCCCTTTACTTAATAATGTAAATAGGTATTATTGTCGAGTAAAAGTGAGTTGTAACAGTAAGAATCAAATAAGTGGCCTAGGTTAAGGAAATACTGAAAAAAATAGACTGCCAATTGGTGTGGCACATAGCTTCCACGCATCCTATCACGTACTTTATTGATTTTATATTTTTACGCAGGACAGTATTGTCTAATTTGTTAGTTTCCCCCTTTTTTTTTATTCTGTCAAAATAGTTTGGATTTTTTACGTAAATTTAAGAACTAATTTAGCAGAAGTTAAAGAGCGTAGACGGTTTAAATTAATCTAGGGCTACTTTCGATGAACTATAAAAGTTTCATTCTAATCAGACAAGTTTCTACATTTGAAGCTATAGGAGTAAATAAATGTATGTTTGTGCGCATGTGGAAGAGAAACAAATGTAAGGGACCGATAGCTACGCCCCTGCATACGTTATTATTTCAAGTTAGACAAAATGTTATGAATAGTAAAAGTTTTGTACAGATGCCCATATATATGAACTAAATGCAACTAGTCTCACCCCTTTGTTTTACTCCTCTCAAAAAATTGTTTATACATATTATGTGTTGCCAAAGAGTATGTGTTTAAAATACTAATTTATTAGCTATAAATTGAAAAATACAATAACTCCAGAAAGTGAATGCCTCCCTCCTCCACACTTAATTGGCAGTATAGGTGGGTGCAGTTTGATTAATCTAGAATCAATTTTGTCCCCTACTCTTCGTTGACTTTCCACACTAAGCGAAATTAATTGAAGTTTCATTTCCATTGATTGCTGTTTAATCTTGAGATTGGACGATGGATGACGTGAGAACGTGTGGTATTTGTTTAGTTGTCTAGAGGCTGGATTAGCTGTCTATATTGAAAACATCCTGCCCAGTGTCTCGAGCTACAGTCAGAGTGAATCAGGGTTTAAACTATATAATGGATCAAGAGGCGCCTCCACAAGTCAGCCTTGTGGAGCCCTTGTGTAGTACTGTAATTGCCACAGATGCCTTTCCCACACCCATCCTACGAAATTACCTTGACCTAGCCCCTCAACCTAGTTAAGCTATTTACCGTTGCATTATGTGCGACCTCTTGATTTTGACGCACCTGTATNAGTCAGACATTTTTTTGCACGCTATCTCCTGGACTATCATGAATATAATCGGAAGAAAATTCAAAAGAAAATCGGTTCCATCAATTTTTATTACACAATTCTAAAATGTAGTCTTTCTAAATACGAATCCAACGATATAAGCCGCTTTCCCGGAAAAAGTCTAGTTCCCCCAGAAAACAGCTTTAAACGTGGAAGGAGAGAATCCGGGTTCAATTCCCCGCCGAGGAGAAGTTATTTTTAAGACAAATTTTGATAAAATGTTAAAAAAAAAATGAAATGTTCCTTTGAAAATTAATAAATGGACAACATTGGGCTAAATAATTATGAACTGGTATATGAAAAAGTTTGTTTGGGTTGTCTAAGGCCGATTTTTTATTTTAATTTTCTTTACCTAATAATAATAGACATTATGATTATATACATACTGTAGTGTTTTTATAGAATTTAGTTCGACCTTTCAGGCTCTATGGATCTGCATTAACGGACGTTAGATTTTTAGTTAATTCATGTAATTATTATTATACTAAAATTTAATGTTATCCGGCTTTTGGCATCTACTGTTGCACTTAAAATACATTCTTCGAACGTATATAATACACTTTTTGGAAAGTAAAAGCCAACGATGTTTCATAAATTCTAATTCGGATTCAAATTTGATCTCTATAAATTCTGACTAAGTTATTCTTAAAAACATTTTGACTTCAAACAATTGCTAACAAACATCTATTGGAAATATTTGAAACTGTGATTGACCTAATACTAATCCCGATCAGAGCATAATAAATAAAACAATTTGTTTGATGCATTGTAAAATATAAGTATTAATTTGATTTTTCTGTATCAAGGTCGTTTTAAACTTTAAAAAAATAATCGAAGTATGAATAATAAGAAAAAAAAAACATGTAGCTAGTAACAATTTCCACGTGCGACCGTAAAGTGGGGAATAAATAAAACCAAAACAATGTACATAGAGGTACAATTTTATACGGAATGGAGCGTACAAAAGATTGCTTTTCTACGTCAACCATCTGACCTCCACAAAACCAGAACGGGGAAAATCCCCCACTTCATGTTCTTATATCTTTAACAGATACACTGACATATCAAACCAATCTTTTTACAGTCAATGGTCAAAACGCGTCTTTTTCTCTTATCAGCTATCTTTTTTTTATCAGTGTTATCATTATCATAAACAAAATAATTAAAATTGTGATCAACTACGAATAATGCTGTGTTCATCTTTAAAAGGCAGAATTTGTTACATAAAAATTATTCTTTTTTTCTTTTTATGTTCCAATTTTAATCTAAATGAGAAAAATTAAAACTGATTATACAATCAGTAAACATTTATTAATTCTTTAAAATGGTCCTAATACAATTATTGCTATAATAATTTTATTTTCTGAGTGATAGAATTACTAATTTGTTCTAAATATATATTTTTATTAGATCAAAACAAAGATGATAATTTATTAACAGTTAATATTGTAGAAATTAAAGTTACATGTTTTAATTTAATAATAAATAATCATAATTTTATCTTTTTAGTTTCAAATATTAAAAATATGTGTAACATCAATATAAATTAATTGACACCATTATCATATTAGAACACTAATTTTGATATGAATCGTAAATAAATTCTTGTATTTTTTTCTCTCTTCTTCTATCAAATTGTTGTTGTGATATTTTTTAAAAAAATTAAATAATCTTTTAGTTTGTTTGATACTGAGTTACTAAAAACGTATTTCATTAATTTGATAGCATTGCAAATAGTTAAAAATGATTGAAATAAGTGAAGTGTTGCTGTACTTATTCAAAAGGGTTTGGAATAAAGATTTAGAAAACAAGGTAAGTTTTTTTTTATTGTTTATATTCTATAAATTTTATTCACACATAAACATACATAAAGTGGCATTAATCCATNAGTCGAAATATAGCAAAAAAACATTTTAACAACATGAGATAGAGTTTTTATTTTCATCCCTTAAGACCTGCAACCTCAGATATCAACAGTATTTATTTGTGTGTGCTGAGTTAAGTTCATTTTGAAGTAATTGGATGCTTTGTTAAGTGAAATAAATGTTGATTACATCCACTTGCTTATTACTAATTTCAGTTTATTTTTACTGAAAAGGATTTGAGAGTATTACAAAAATTACTGAACAAGAGAAAAAATTAAAGATAAATATGATCGATGAATGTGAATGGAATTACAATGAATCGAATTAATATTTGTGCTCTCAGAAAGTTGGGNTCAGATATGGCTTAAAATCGGTTCTTAAATCATTAAATTTATTATTACAACAATTTAATTACTCTTCTATAAAATTTAATCAACTTTCGGGCTCCAAGAAAATTTTAAATCCGAATCTGAAGTCAAAATTTATGCGCCGGAAAAATGCGCCCAAAGTTAGGAAAATATTTTTAACCTACAAAATTACTTTAGAAACGGACATTTTCAATCTGAAGATTTTTTTGAAGAGTACTGTAATTAGATTACTTGATTTTACAATTATTCATAAATTCTTATTATTAGTTTAATTAAATATATGTATGAATTTGTTTCATAGGAAGAATGGAAGGGAAGTTACCCTGAGTGGAGGTGGCATGAAAGTTTAACTCTTAAATCTTGGTACGACTGGAGAAGATACGAGGAAGGAGCTGAAAATCTCTGGAGAGTTCACGATAAACTTTATGACTTAGCAGAATGGATTGATAAACATCCTGGAGGTTCTTCTTGGTTAACTATGACCAAGGTATTATAACAACATAATATTATATGTTTGTACCCAACTTCGTGAAAACATCATAGTAAAATTGAAAATAAACTTTTTTTTAGGTTACATAACTTGAACATATTGCATTATTAGAAATATGCATAATAACTAATTAATTAATATATAATAATGCAGTATTTTTTTTTGGAACGAAGTTCCTTATGGCACGTTCTGGGCCCGGGAGTGAATCCAAAAAAAAAAACGACCAAAATCACCGTCACGCAAAATCCGTCACGAAATCTACCGATGGCGATAACTTGTGTAAAAGTTGACCTAAAACAATTTGTTTGATGCATTGTAAAATATAAGTATTAATTTGATTTTTCTGTATCAAGGTCGTTTTAAACTTTAAAAAAATAATCGAAGTATGAATAATAAGAAAAAAAAAACATGTAGCTAGTAACAATTTCCACGTGCGACCGTAAAGTGGGGAATAAATAAAACCAAAACAATGTACATAGAGGTACAATTTTATACGGAATGGAGCGTACAAAAGATTGCTTTTCTACGTCAACCATCTGACCTCCACAAAACCAGAACGGGGAAAATCCCCCACTTCATGTTCTTATATCTTTAACAGATACACTGACATATCAAACCAATCTTTTTACAGTCAATGGTCAAAACGCGTCTTTTTCTCTTATCAGCTATCTTTTTTTTATCAGTGTTATCATTATCATAAACAAAATAATTAAAATTGTGATCGACTACTAATAATGCTGTGTTCATCTTTAAAAGGCAGAATTTGTTACATAAAAATTATTCTTTTTTTCTTTTTATGTTCCAATTTTAATCTAAATGAGAAAAATTAAAACTGATTATACAATCAGTAAACATTTATTAATTCTTTAAAATGGTCCTAATACAATTATTGCTATAATAATTTTATTTTCTGAGTGATAGAATTACTAATTTGTTCTAAATATATATTTTTATTAGATCAAAACAAAGATGATAATTTATTAACAATTAATATTGTAGAAATTAAAGTTACATGTTTTAATTTAATAATAAATAATCATAATTTTATCTTTTTAGTTTTAAATATTAAAAATATGTGTAACATCAATATAAATTAATTGACACCATTATCATATTAGAACACTAATTTTGATATGAATCGTAAATAAATTCTTGTATTTTTTTCTCTCTTCTTCTATCAAATTGTTGTTGTGATATTTTTTAAAAAAATTAAATAATCTTTTAGTTTGTTTGATACTGAGTTACTAAAAACGTATTTCATTAATTTGATAGCATTGCAAATAGTTAAAAATGATTGAAATAAGTGAAGTGTTGCTGTACTTATTCAAAAGGGTTTGGAATAAAGATTTAGAAAACAAGGTAAGTTTTTTTTTATTGTTTATATTCTATAAATTTTATTCACACATAAACATACATAAAGTGGCATTAATCCATTCACACATAAAGTGGCATTATTCATTCACACATAAAGTGGCATTATTCATTCACACATAAAGTGATATTATTCTCACACTTACAATAAGGAGTATAATTCTCATAATAACACATATATAGTTGTTGCATCCGGTCTATATTTAATACAAATTACTATGGTGTTATAGGTTGATGACATACAAAATTTTGAAAAAAAGAAATAATATTTGTAAATTTCTTTCTTCTTGTCCCTAATTTATAACACTTATTTTGGAGTAGTTGGGTCTTTTAGGGTGTATAATAAGTACAATTTTATTTTTCAATCATGGCTATATTTCGACCTACTTGGTCATCTTCAGGCCTAAAACATCGAAACATCGTACACATGAGATTTACATAACAAGTTTACATTATTAATACCTCAGAAGCTACAGTAACTAATAAATTAAGTGTTTTATTTTAAGTAATATCAAATAAAANTAACACAGAAATTCTTCGTTTTATAGCGGATATTGAATATGCGATAGAGATGGTAGACACTCATCCTAACCACACCAATGTGTTAAGAAGTAGGGTTATTAATAAGATTACTAATTTTAATAATAGTCATAATCACTTTAAAAAACTGAACATTTTAGACCAACAAATCTTAAAAGATGCCAATAAAACTAAGAATTTCATTAAAAATAACAATGACCTTATGATATGCAAAGCGGATAAAGCAAAAATAACAGTAATTTTAAATAAAAAACAGTATGAAGATAAGATGAATGAGCTCCTAGAGGACAAAAATACATACAGGAAAATTCGAATAGAAAAATCCAAAATGTTAAAATCAGTCCAACTAGAATACAAAAAACTGTTAGATAAACTGGCAAATAAAAAATATATAACTGATAAACAAAAAACATCCTTAAACATTAACAGCTGTCATTTTGGGAGAATATACGGACTTGTAAAAACACATAAACCAGGAAAACCAATCAGACCCATTATAAACAATATAAATTCCCCCATAGAGAAACTCTCAAAACATTTAAATCCCGTTCTCGATCATTTAAATAATTTAAACGAATTTGATATTAAGAATGTATTTGATTTTAAGGATTTCATAACAAACGTTAAATTAGAACCTAACGAGAAATTAGTATCATTTGATATTAAAGCTATGTTTACTAACATACCATTGAATGAGGTATACAAAATTGTTCAAAGATCATGGGAGCACATAGAACCTTATACATCAATTAAGTGTAAGAATCTGTTTTTAGAAAGCCTTAAATTCTGCTGTACTAACAACATATTTACATATTCAAACAATCTTTACAGACAACTCAATGGGGTCCCTATGGGTGGAAGGTTATCAGTAAATCTAGGAGGAATATACATCAATAATCTCTTAAAAACAGTCTTGAGCAAGTCAGCCGTTAAACCTAGAGTTTTTAAAAAATATATAGATGATTGTTTTTTAGTCATAAAAGAGGAAGAAATTCAAACACTGCTCACAGAACTTAATAATTTTCATAGCAATATTAAGTTTACCATGGAACTGGAAACTGATAGTAAACTGGAATATTTGGATTTAATCCTAATTAGGGACAAAAACGGTACAATTAGAACAAAATGGCTAAACAAAGACACTAAAGGGAACCGTTTTTTAAATTTTAACTCAAACCATCCATACCAGCAGAGATTGAATACAGCCAAAAACCTGATTCAGAGGGCAATAAGACTAACGCATAGGGAATACCTTAAAGAAATTAAAGAGAAGGTTTATGAAAAATCAATAAAAAAATTTTATCCATTAAAATTAATAAATAAAATTTGGTATAGTTCTATTAATAAACCCATAGTTTTTACTAATAGAAAAGAACAAGCAGGCCAAAATAAATTTACAAGTATGACCTATATAAAAGGTCTATCAGAAGGGGTAGTTAAAATATTTAAGCAAATGGAGTGCAATCTTAGTTTCGGTCTTAAACCTATCAATAAGATGGAAGGGGTAATGTTTACTAAGTTAAAAGACAAATTAAGTAAGGATGAAAAAATGGGTGTTGTTTATGAGGTTCCTTGCTTGGATTGTCCAGCGAAGTACGTAGGAGAGACTAGACAAACTTGGAAGAACAGAAAACAGCAACATGAAGCAACGATTAGATCCAAGGAAAACAAGACTGCACTGGCTGAACATTCGAGTGAAACTGGCCATACATTTGATTTTAATAACACAAAAATCCTTATTAATGAAACCAACAACAAAAAGAGATTAACACTAGAATCAATACACATAGCTAAACAAGTGAATAGCATAAATTATAAAAAAGACTGTCGGGACATGAATAGGATATATGCAGGTGTATTGTAATATCATATTGGTTTTATGTAAATGTAATTATTTATAATGTAAAATCAAAAACTATGATTTATTATGCATGTAACTATATGGTCAAATGAGTGAATGTATCTGGGTTTATGTAAAGATACTAGGTTGCAACACAGTCTGTTACCATTATAACTTAATCTGGGTTTATAGGAAGGTTACCGGCTTTTTGTTTCAAAATGATTACTGTGATAAGAGCTAGCTGTGATAGAATAATTTCGTTTGTTAATTTTTATTTTTATACTGTTATTGTAAATGTTTTGTTAAAATTTTTGATTGTTGCAGGATGAATGTAGGAGTTAGATCTGACCGTTTCTGACAGTAGGTGTTAAGAATCACTTGAATAATATTAAATATGTGGTAGAGATTTGACTGTTCTGGTTATAACCACGAACTAAGATCTGTATATAGATGCTTGAGAATGACCCAAATAGGAAGTCGAAATATAGCAAAAAAACATTTTAACAACATGAGATAGAGTTTTTATTTTCATCCCTTAAGACCTGCAACCTCAGATATCAACAGTATTTATTTGTGTGTGCTGAGTTAAGTTCATTTTGAAGTAATTGGATGCTTTGTTAAGTGAAATAAATGTTGATTACATCCACTTGCTTATTACTAATTTGAGTTTATTTTTCCTGAACAGGATTTGAGAGTATTTCAAAAATTACTGAACAAGAGAAAAAATTAAAGATAAATATGATGGATGAATATGAATGGAATTACAATGAATTGAATTAATATTTGTGCTCTCAGAAAGTTGGGTGTGAGATTTGTTCCTCAGGGGAATTATTAAGAACCATTCATACCTTAACTGTCTATAACATTGTATGTCAGAGAATCTACCTACATACATACATATTTTATTTCATCAACACCTTAATAGGAATTATTAACAACACCGTTGTTAATAATATTTATAATTAGATTTAAATTAAAATTTAACTTTCCGTAATATGAATACTACCAAAAACTTAAAAATTAATTTCTAATTGATTGTACTAGATACAGGTGCTAATTGGGTACTTTATAATTATAAGCGTTATTTCTCGGTCTTAACATTAACGACAGTAGAACTCTATTGTCGTTAATGTTGACTAAGACTTGTGGAAAGTTGAAAGCTTAATTCGGAATTAGATATTGTTATCGACAGAGGAAATTATTCTTCAGTATAGCTTAGTTGGTTAGAGCGTCTTTACTAGTAATAATGGAGGCCCGTGGTTCGAATCCCGGGGCTGCAGTAGTTATATTATTTTATTATGCTTATCATTTTCTAATATAACACATTTAAAAAAATTACTGACTTACTACTTTAAATAAAATATTCATTTGATTTGTGTTTTATGTTTACTATTAGACGTGAATGATTATAATGGTTAATATTTTCCTATCCACTGCTTAATTATAATCGTTAATAGTGTTTCATTTATTAAATATATTATTTATTGTTATTTATAGTTTCAGGTCGGCCTTTATTACAGACAGTCTATTACTAACAAGTTTACTTCTAGCTGTATGTGGAGCGATGTATTCAAGTTATTTATTATGTATTCTCTCAGGAGTATTTCTCTGTTTTGTTGCTGTTTGTGCTCACAATTATTTCCATCAGAAAGATAACTTCAGGATGTACTACTTTAACTTATCACTGCTATCTTACAGGTAAATATCATATTTATTACATTAAAGAGCGGACATTTACTCTAAGATATTAGACGTCAACTCCTAGTATTTCAGTTTTTAAAAATTTGATTTTTTATTTAAACATAAAAAAATCATATTTCAATCAAATTTGAATAAATAGGGTTTTATTTTATAAAAATATCACACATAATTTTCCAAAAGTTGAAGAAAGGGAATCACTGACACTTTTATCAATAAATAAACAGGTTAAGTGTCTGCTAGCCAGCACACAACGAGGGTCCGTAGGCTACACTGTATTTTATTAAGTTGTACCCTGTTGATGGTGTTTTTTAAAATATACTAAAAAGCTTACTTTGAACTATTCTATGGGTCTGATATTCTCGAAACATAATATAAACTAACTTCTGATGAAGTATTTTTTAGCCACTGAACCGGAAAACAGCCAAAATACATTGAAAAGACCATAATTATAAAAATTAAAAAAAAAACGTATTTTGTCAATAAAAAATAAAATAATATTTTTTTCGAAATTTCCANCATGTAAAATTTCAACCTGATACAAGCAGAAGTTTTTGTGAGTTAATGATTTATATTTTTTATTTTAATATTAATCGAAGTAGTTTACCGTCGGTAGGGTCTGAGAGGACAGTTCTTTTTTGTTCTACAATCATCTGCTCCACCTCTATAAATTTATAATTAACTTTTTTCTCAATATAAAATACATTATTTATTGAAAGACGCTCGCTTCAAAGTAAATAAAAAGCTTTTCATTTAATTTCGCCTTAACACCGCTAGTACAAATAGTCAGTTACTTTTAAGTCTGTCTCTTTTCTAACTCCACAATGTATAAGTAGTTATTACTATTACTGTGATTTTATAATTTACTAGCCGTTATGCCCGTGGCAACGGGCAGAATAAATATGGTGAAAAAAGAGCTATGCAGTTATACATAATTAAAATATTTAAATAGATATGTACTGTTGACCCATGAGCTGGAAGTCACTGGTTCTATCCCAGCTTATGGCTCATCAATTTTTAACGTTATAAATCATTTAGAGGTGCGTCGTCGCCCGTCACCATCGCCCGTCGGGACACTACTCGATTATATAAAAGATATTAATGAAAAGCGCAAGGAACTTCGTTCCTACCTGGTGTCCCACGACACCACACGTATTTTTTTTTATTTTAATATTTAATTGGAGGAATATACCGACGGGGTCTTTAGAGGACAGTTTTTTTTCGTTCTAGAACCATCTGCTTCACTATAAATTTATGATTAACTTATTTCTCAATATACAATAAATTATTTATTGAAAGACGCTCGCTTCAACGATAATAAAAAGATTTTTATTCAATTTTGCTTAACTCCGCCAGTAAAAATAGTTAGTTACTTTTAATTTCGTCTCATTTGTTAACTCTACCATGTATAAGTAGTTATTACTAATAATTGTAATTTGAATTATTTAAAATTTAATCTTTCGGTAGTAAGAAAACTACCAAAAAACTTAAAAATTGTAGTTATTACTGTGATTTTATAATTTATATGTAATGAAAAGCGTAAGGAACTTCATTCCTACTAGAGATGGGCAGAATCGATATTTTTCAATCGATTCTGCGATTGTTGATTATAAATAATCGATTATAAGACGATCGATTATTTATAATCGATTATTAAAATAATCGAATGATTTCAAAATCGATTATTTAGTATACGAGAGGGTCGAAGTAAAGAAAAATGGGGAGACAAATATACAAACACACAGACACGTGCGATCCCTAAAATACGGGGAACTTAGCGGCCCTTCATAGAAGAGGTGTTAGCGGCCCTGCCGAGCGCCCGACAAAGCGCGGGTTTCANTGTATGACTAAATCATGCTAGAATTTAGTGAACAAGTTAAAGACAGTTAGTACAGAATTAGTTAGTTGTGCGAAAATTAAGTCGATGTTAGTTTGCCACTTTATTGAGGACCACTTTGATTTGGTGTAATATTTGAATAGCTAACCTTCAGTGACAAACTAACGTCAACTTGATTTTCAGTTTACTAACCAATTTTGTGCTCAGGATCGTGAAAGTCACTGATTTTGTTGTCAGGATCATAATTGGCGAGACATCCTCGCTTCCCACCGGATTTTTTTTTTTTTTTTTCGAAATGCCTATTGCCAATATATTCCGCAGACGAACTTAGGCCGGCCACATATTCTTAAAAAGGCAGTTACAGATTAACTTTTACTCAAATTTATGTTTTGATATTAATCAGACACTATTTTGCACTCTGTCTCATGGACTAAAATATTTTTCTTAATTTTAATTTTAATTTTTTAATTGTCTGACTGTAGATTTGGTTGTTTTGTGAACAGAACGATTTACTTATATGGTTATTATCTAATCTCGCGAGTACTTAATTCAAAAGCACATTCGAACTATAACTTCAATGATGTAGGTATAATTAAATATGTGGACTTTTAACTGAATATATACACATAAATTCACTGACAACAAACAACCTGTCAAAGACTAACAGTGTTTTGAATGCGCGAAATAATTGTATAATACACTTATTTTCAAGGATATCCTGTTTGTTTCTTTTCTTAATAAATTATTTTAATTACAGTTATAAGTAAATTAAATTTCCTAAAGCTTACACAGAATACGTAAAACAATATTCTGTATATTTATATTTTTGTTTATGATTCTTATTTAACAGGGACTGGAGAATTTCCCACGTGATGAGCCATCACCTGTACCCTAATTCAAGATACGACCTGGAAGTTACTATGTTTGCTCCGTTCCTACAATGGCTTCCTAAAGATAATAAGACACTCTTCTCTAGATACCTGTCGTGGGTCTATTCACCTATCGCTTACAGTTTAATATTCCACAAACAGTTTTTTGAAAGGTACGTCTGTTTATTTAAACATGAAAAATAAAATCATCCATTGTACTCAGTGGCGCGGGCCAACATTGCAGGCGGGCTCCCGAAGAGTTCTTGCTACGCCACTAATTGTACTATACGTATGACTTTTTATAAGCGGTTGTTTACCTGTCCCGACAATAAAATAAATTAAGAAAAATTACGAAAATGTAATGCCTTTGGGAATGATCCGCTGGCCCTTTCGTTTAATGACACACCTGAGCACGAGCGGAGTCAAGACTGTGTCCTATAACCACGAACTATTAAATTAATTAACAAGCAGATTTCTCATAGGCTTTTAATGTGATTAAGTGGCTTTATTAATGTAGATTTGTTATAAGACTTATTTGGAAATTCGTTGGCATTTATATAATAATAATAATAATAATACTTTATTCCACCATATGCATATTACAATTTTCCATATTTACAGAAAAGAAAACATATTATATAAATTATAAAGTATAAAGTAACCTAAATTTACATAAATGGTGCACACCCGCATAAGAAACTTGTGCGCGGGAGTGGTCGTTGAGCCTTCTCAAAAGTGTTTATTTATTTATTTATTATGGCCAAATAATAATCAAACTAATAATAATAATCAANAAATTGTGCAGAATTAAAATTAGGAATGAAGCCTGTGATTAGATTTTTGATATCTTGCTTAGAACCAGAGTAATTTGAGTTTTACTGTTTTTCCTAACCTCAAAGGGTGGTAGAGCCTTAAGTCTTCTTGAGGGAAATCAGTAAAGGGCGAACATCTGGGTTATCTTTTCACGAAAGGACAACCAAAACATAAGGAATGCCCCTTAAATCAATGGTGCTACTTGGATACTATTAACCGAGTATATTTTAAATTTTAACGTGATAATTTTTCCCTTTTATGCTTAAGGGAACGGACATCACGGAAGCTTTCGAGAGTCATCACCTGAGAGGAAATGCTGATGCGATCCTGCCGAAGTTCTTTGTCAGAGATGCTAAGACTCCTAGGAATTCTCCTTTCACTTTTCATGAAGATGGATTCTATCAAACACTTAAAAGAGATGTAAAAAAATATTTAGAAGAGCACAAAGATTCTAAATCTCGTACTCGGTATGCTTTTATTTCTATTATTTGTTATATTCAATAATCCATTGATAAAATATAGCCTTGTTTACACGGGCTTAGTAACTAATCATTAGTACTATTCCATTCACTAATCATTTAAGTGATTAGCAGAGACCTTCAAATGCCTTTTTGCCATGGCGCCATAAAATCTAAAATGCCACATTTTGCCCATTTTTCGATAAAAAGCCACAGTTTTCCAATTTTTGGTAAAATGCCACACTTTTTGCCACATTTTGCCAAATTTAAAAATGCATATTTTGCATATTTCGGACATTATTGCATATAATTGCATATTTCCAGCATAAGTGCATAGTATTGCAGATTGTCGCATAAATATTCTACTTTTTTGTTAGAAATTTCCACTAAGGTACATATTTTTTATGGTTTTTCTATTCAAACATTATTATTTAGGTACCAAAACCTTTTAAGGATTAGAAGACATTCACTGTCTAACGGTGCAAGTAAACCCCCTGTCCTATAAGCTTGTGCAAGGACAGGGGGTTTACAAGTCCCTACTGGTTGGTACCCTAAGCAGGCTTGTTTTCTTGTTCTTCGACTTAATACCGGTCAAAGCTACCGGCTACTGCTGACGATTCATAGAGTGCGGCCTTTATTATCGGATTAAAATGGCTTCGTTACCCAAATGAATGCACAAAACGTACATTAGAGTATTACATTAAGGTTATAGAGGGCTCCAAGAATCGGCAAATTTGGCTATCCCAAAAGCAAAGAGTGCCCTTAACAACAGCCAAGTCAGTCAGTAGATTGGCATTTATTAAAGCTAATTTCGGGGTTTTTCCAAATATTATTGAACAACTGGAGAATTGAGCTAACGAAAGCTGTAGTTGAGTTAAAGAGAGGAGTAAGGGTTGCTGGGTCCGATTGGGGATAGACTTCGACATAAAATTGACGCTGTTCTCCACCGTAATCCGGGGTGGACCACTGTAGAGAATGTCGCCCAAATCAGGGGCGTAGTGTAGAGACGAAATAGAAAATCTGACCCCAGCTGATGTCACTGCCCTAAAAAATGTTCCAGTAGTGTGATGCGACGTTGAGACGTTTTACATTTCAAAATTGTTCTTTCCGACCGCAGACAAAATTTTAAGATTACAAATTTAGAGAAAGTTTTAGTTTTTCAGACAAAATTTCGTTCTTATTCGAAAATTTAAATAATTTATAAAAAACTAATTGCTTTAAAAATATAGTCAATAACTCTATTTTTTGGTAGTTATTCTTGTGTATTTCCCAGCCTAATCTTCAAATACCAGTTTGTTGGGTATTTTAAACCCTCGAAATGCACTTTAATTAGCACTATTCAATATACAATATAGCAATAATATGTAAATACCTGTAAATTGTGTAATAAAGTAGTTAATATGACTCAAGTTGCACGATTGAATCTCCCTTTTACAATGGAAAGGGGGGGGGGGGTTGGAAATTTGAAAAATAAATGCCACATTGGCTAAAATAAATGCCACATTTGGCCAAAATAAGTGCCATATTGCCACACTTTATAGTGCCACATTTCGTAAAAATAAATGCTACATTTTGAAGGTCTCTGGTGATTAGTGACTAAGAGATTAGTGGCTCTTCACACAGGTACTGGGGTTTAGCAGTTTGTGATCACAGTACTAAAATTACAAAGGCACGAAGGCTGTTTGTTTAAAAAACCTAATCACTCACTTATCACTAAGCGCTAACACCTGATGTTTAATGTTCACATTGGATGAGTAGAGTGGAGAGTGAAAAGATTTGTGGTGGGGGTAGCTACTTGTCATTAATAAACAGAAATCATTTCTATTCACTCGCACTTGCAAATCTACTAATAGATACTAATCACTTACTCTACATGTTTACACGACACAGAGTTAGTGCGAGTGACTGTTACTAATGATTTTGACTAAGTTCGAGTAAACAAGCCTTTTCCAGTGCGATTTAATTTTTTATTGATTAAGATTCGAAATTAATATTAGTTGGGCTACGTCCAACACCATACCATCCAAATTTCTGAAAAATCAAATTAGAAAAAGGTGTAAATAAATGTATGTTTGAGCACATGTGAAAGAGAATCATAACGGCAAAGAAGATTTAAACTTATATGGGACCAATAATGGGTAAATTATGACTTACCATCTAAATTTCATTTATAACCGGACCGGGTGGAGGTAGTTTTGGGGTTATAAAAAGGGAAAATTAGTGTTACCATGTTATATTTTTTTTGTGGAACAGGGGTAGAGTTGAGCATTTTTTTCTGAAGTTGCATTCAACATGCGGGACCAATAGAATCGTTTCCCTCAAAATTTTCCCACCTGTTGATTGTGCCAACTCTAATCTTATAGACTGTAATTACATTATAATAAATTAAAACGTTCGTTATTAGCATAGTTAAAAACTAAAACTGGTCTATTTATTGTGTCACAACAAAACATTTGACAATTTATCAAGACCAAATGTGATGTTTATTTAAGCCAGGTTATATTGTTGCATAAAATATAAATATTGTGAGGCGTTATAGTTCTTTCCAGTATGTTAATAAGTTGATATATGGGTCATTCTCCAAATTCGGTGCTATTTGGTCTTCAAACTTTTTCGGAAATTTATGTCGAGTTCTTAAACTTTTTTTGCTCTTATTACCTTTATACGGTTCTGTTAGACAACCTCATGAAGCAGGCACACACTTAAATTCATAGTTTTTGAAATATACTCAATTAAAAAAAGTCATAAACTAGGGAGTGACACATAGAGCTAGGGAGTGACAAAATTATATATGTGCACTATCATTACTGTATAAAATTGCCTTTTTTAATCAAATAAAACATGGCACATTAAAACAAAAACTTTAACTGCATAAAAACATACATCATATGTCTTTAAAGTAAATAATTATTGAATTTTGACTTCAATCTTACATGACAAAAAAAAAAAAAAAAAAAAAAA
>KZ651275.1:129038-146871 GCA_001010745.2 Gerris buenoi
CCCCCCCCCATAAAAACTAAGGACAATCATAAAAATTAGAAGATCTTAGTTCTTGATGTTTACTTTACAAAAATGCTTCACAATCAATCATGAAAAGAAAGACTATAACTTTCTTTCACAATTCAACACATGTAGACTACCCTCACTTACTAGCAGGCAACTCAAACATAACCCTCTAGGCTTGGTAGAAATCAAAAAGGCTTTAAAAATCAATCAAACAGTCAGACAAAACTCTTTCATGATTTAATTCTCATTGAATAAGTTTCACAATCATGTTAAAAAAAAAAAAAAAAACTAAGTTACTCTCAAGCTTTACTTGTAACAATACATAAAAATTTGTCATTGCTCATTGGCTAATTAAAAACTACACTGATATTTTAAAGAATTAAAATAGAGGTACTAACTCATCCTCCCAAGGACAGACAGACTCAGCAGGTGTGTTCTTGTCAGAACCAGGTGGTGGAGGTGTCCTCTTTGGACTGCTCGTTAAGTCTTCCTCATCCATAGAAACGTGTCGTCTGTTTGCAGGCTCCCTTCTTCTCTCCGAACGGTGTTCCTCAGACATAACACGAGTTTTACTTGTTTTTCTTGATCTCCTCACATCTGTCAGAGCACTGTCACTAACGGCCAACTGTTCAGTTGAAGCCCTAGGACTTATTTTTGGACTGTCCTTGTTGAGTCTTTTATCACACTCATCTTCTTTAGTTGTTCCTTAAATAAAATACAATCACAGTTATATTTTTAGATTAATGTAATGGTAATTGGTGAAAAGTTTTTATGCTTATTAGTTCATTTTTTATTGTTGGAAAAGGGATTTAAAAAAAAAAAAAGAAAAAAAAAAAAGAACAATATATAGAGATGAAATGTACAGTCCTTTTTTCTTAAATGAATACAAAATAAAATTCTTTAAACATTAATTCCTCAGACGAAAAAAAGGGTTGCAATTAATTTTCTTAAATTACTTCTGTATTGGAAGTATTGACAAAGACCAAGTCAAAGAATGGGTTCTTTTAGCTTTCAGAGGAGTAAATAAATTTATGTACATATTTTCACATTGCTCAACTTTATTAGTGCTCGTCCATAGCAATAAAAGGATGAGTGGGTGCATACACAGAAAGTAAATAAATATCCCAAATGAGAATGTTAGCAGCTAAGTGCACACTAAGTTCATACTCCTGATACTACTAGATTTGTAGACAATTAATCTCTTAAATTAAAAGGAGATTAGTCTAATGCATTCAAAACTAGATGAATTAATATGAAGTCATTTCTTATTAAGAGTATATTTCAATGGTTTTTCCCAGCAAGATCAAAATTTATTGAAACAAAATCTCTTTGACTAACCAGGAGCTGATAATGGTTGAATGGGCGGAGGAGAATCAGTTTTTACTTTAAGTGTTACAGGAGCTTGAGGAGAAGGTACTTCTGAGGTTGCATCAGTAATGTTACAAGATGATATCATAGTTGTGAGAGAACCTGATTCTTCCTTCATCTCTTCTTCTTCCTCTCCTATGGATATCCTGACTGGAGACGTGGGTAACGATAGCTGTGAGCCACCAGAACTCTCCGAAGCGTGGGTCAACAAGCGATTAGATAGCAGACCTCCCGAACTTATTGATGAAATACTTTCTCGCTTGCTTTCCCTACGACCTGCTCGGAATTCGGATGGCAGTGGTCCAACTTCTACAATCAAAGGCAGAAAAAATAAGTAACTGAGCATTTAAGTGCTAAATTGGTTTTGTCCACAAGTTGAGATCATCAGTGAACTGATAGTTTAAACTTTTTGTGTGGGTAACAGTTCATGAAAAAGCTTGAGGTGCCCAACTTAAGTTTCAAAATATAAAGCAAAACATGAAAAAAATAATAAACAATAAAACTTCATTAATTGCATGATATAGATGCATATAAAGTGGTAAAAACCTGCCTTTGTTTTTATCAGTAGGAGAGATATGAGGTACTTCGTAGTTTAAGCTGATTGGTGATCCTTCAATTTGTTCTTTATCCATGCCACCAAGCGGTTCCTGGTATGTGGGTGAGTTGCCTCTTGGAACACTTGTCTCAGGTTCACTCTTCACTTGCAGAGTGTTAGCCTGGGCACCAGGTGTTAGATTCTCGTCTGAAATTGCTTTCTCCTCTTCTGATGAGAACTTACTTTCGAAAGATACATGTTTTCCTGATGGTACGACGATCCTTTCAGGAGACACACCACTGTCCCTAGACATCAAGTAAACAAATACAGTAAAAATGATTAACAATAATGAATTTTAAAGACAAAAAGCAGGAATTCTATTCTTCAGGTTGAAAATAAAAATTACAACAAATCTAGGACATGGATATTTTATCAAGTAAAAAAGGCTGAGAAATGCTAATTTGGAGGGTGAATAGTAGTTAGGGAAAACTAACTAACAAAAAGCAAATTTGAAGTTGTTTTTTACAGTGGCAGGGAGTGTCATCATACTCTTTCTGCACATTCAATAACACTGCAAAAATACATAATAAGTAAAGAAGGAGTATAATACCTGGATGAAGAGATATCATGCTGACTAGATGATAGAGGTATACTGGAATGTGGGAAAGAAGGTAAGGGAGGTTCGTGTCCACTAAGAGATCTGTCAGAGCCTCGTCTCCTAGAAAGAGCTGCTGCTACACCGGTCGGACCACCACTTGTACCTCCAATACTTCCGCTTAACACACCGGCGCAGCTCTTCTTCTTACCTCCGCCCACAAAACCAAAAAACCTAAAACAATATAACGTTAAAGCATATATTAAAGTTTTTTTTTTTTTTATGGCTCTAAGAAAATTAATTTTCTTAATATACCTAATAATACCTTACTTACTTACTTAGTCGTTTCCTCTTTTACCGACTAGTGTAGAGGATTTACAAAGAGATTTCCAAGCAACCCTATCTTCCGCTAACCTTTTGGCTTGGGTCCAAGGAATTACACGCTTTTGTAGGGTACTTTTTATGTTATCTTCCCAAGTAATTCTTCTCCTTCCTCGGCATCTTCTACCTTCAGGTCTGGCTTCGTAACTCTGTTTTGGATACCTACTATTGTCCATCCTCACAATATGGCCAAACCATCTTAACTGAGTGGATTGTACCATATCTTTGACAGAGTTTATTTGCAATTTGTCTCTGAAGGTTTGATTTCTTATTCGATCTCTCCTAGTCTTCCCTTCTACTTTCCGGAGATATCTCATTTCTGCAGTTTGCAGTCTTTGGCAATGATTTTCTGTAAGAGCCCAGCTTTCGGAAGCGTAGGTAAGAACAGGTATATACGTATTCTTATATATAAGCATTTTTGTCTGTTTAGAAATTTCTTGTTTGCTTAGAAATTTCTTGTTCAAGGCTCCGAACAGTTTTCCAGCTGAAGATGTCCGAGCATTTATCTCGTTATTTATTTTCCCATCTGAACTGAATATTGTGCCAAGGTATTTATAACAGTTCACTTGTTCTAGAGGTTTTGCTCCTAGACATATTTTATGTTTCTTTCCCTCTCTAGAGACTATCATTGTTTTGGTTTTATCTTGGCTAATCTTCATACCCCTTTTGCTTAACTCCTGTACCCACAGGTTAATTTTTCCTTTGGAGTTCCTGAGCAGATTTAGCTATAATAATTAGATCATCAGCATAGGCTAGTGTCCTCATCCTTATTTCTTTTAACTGCCAGTTGCCGATCTTATACCCTGATCCTCTTTCACAGGCTCGGATGGCGTCATCCATAATCAGGATAAAGAGAAGTGGGCTCAATATATCGCCTTGTCTCACTCCGCATGTGGTTTGGAACTCTTTTGATTCTGAGTTTCCAGTTCTAACATAATTTCTGCACACTTGGTACATACTTTTAATTTTCATAATTAAATGCTCAGGAACTTTATGGTTTCTTAAAGTGGCCCAAATGGTTTTCCATGGCACTTTATCGAAGGCCTTTTCTAAATCGATAAAACAGAGATGCACCTCTTCATCGTATTCAATAGCTTTCTCGGTTATCTGTCTCAGTGTGAATATGTGGTCCTGTACACTTCGGTTTCTCCTAAATCCGGCCTGCGATTCATGCAGCGACGGCTCTACTATATTCCTAAGTCTCATCTCTAATACTCTACTGTAGAGTTTTCCTGGGACACTTAATAAGGAAATTCCTCTATGGTTACTACAGTCCCTGTTGTTGCCTTTTTTGAATATAGGTAGGATCACTGAGACTTCCCAGTCTTTTGGGATTCTTTCCTGCTCCCACGCACGCTGCATTACTTTATGAAGTAGCTTCTCACCTTCAGGACCCATGAACTTTATCATTTCCGGTGAGATGGCATCATGTCCGGCAGCTTTTCCGAGTTTCATTTTCCTCACAGCTTCTTTCATTTCCTCTAAAGAAATCTCTTTTATTTGTGGGATATTTCTTCTACCTTCCACATTTGTGTCTTCTTCTTCCCCCACCATCAGGGATCCTTCTTTTAAATTATCATCCTGTAAAAGCTCTTCAAAGTATTCTCTCCATCTATTCATAATCCTCCGTTCTTCTCTTAGGACGTTTCCTTTTTTGTCATGGATGAATTTCAAAGGACACTCCTTATTGTTTCTCATACCCTTCAGTACTTTATAAAATAATTTTTGATTTTCTGTCACGCTCTTTTCCATAAAAATACCAAATTCTTCCCAGGATCTTTNTAGTTGATTTTCATTTCTTTTATCTTTAAAATTGTTTAATATAAAATGATATAATTTAATAAGATAGATCATTTAATAAAATAAAATAATTTAAAATTAATTTATTTTATCTATAAAATTTACAATTTAAAGGAGGTGTTTAATTTTAACAAAGTTTTTCGAAAAAAAATAGTTATTTCAGTCAGAAAACAAGAAAAGTGAATGAAAACATCAAATATGGCGTCACATTTTTTTGGTTTTTAGCATTTGATATAAAACAACATAACCTGACGAATTATATCAACAACAATTTCGAGTTGCTATTTATCAAACCTTATATATCAATTTCTCCTTATATAACAACAGACAAAAGTTACAGATTCACATGACAGGTTGCGCGGGCATCTTCATATCAACTTTTTGATATATAACAACAGAAAAGGGAGGTTTCAAAGTTACAGAATCGCCCTCCAGCTTACTTTACTGAGGTCAAGAAACTTACTTTTTGTCAAATTATTCAAAAATCTTAAGCATACAGTAAACATACTGTATTCATAAGATTTCTGAATAATGTATTTATTAAATTTATAGTGATTAAAACCTGTCTCTTTTTATACAAACTATTTTTTCACTTTACACCTTTAATCCTAGTACAATTAAGTTGAATTCACAATACAAGAAATGGAGAAATCTACGATAAAAATCCTAAAAATGTAAATAGAACTGAAAGTTACCGCTTCTTAGCAGGAGGGTGAGGTGCATTTGCCAATAGATTCTTATAATGATCAGATCTAATAAACCTTGGGTAGCAATCCTTGTTCAACAGGACATTGTAGACATGATGAGCTGCCACATCAAACACAAACCTAGTCGGTGTTTTCATCTCTTTCAATGTTGTTTCCAGCGTCTTAGAATCTATGTTGATCTCACATGGCGCACCATGCACTAAAAACTCCCTAAAAGTAAAATGATCAATTTAGTAACGTTTAATTTTTTAAACACTAAGTTTTACACACATAAAATTGACACTAGTAATTTTTCATGCAGAAGCATCAACAAGAAAATGGTGAGGGCATACGAATCAATTTTTTTCAACAATAAATGTTTTGTTGCAAAGAACTTTAAAACTAGTGCAACGTTTCACCCTGTACAGGAGGATCCTTCAAGGATGATAGTTTTATTAAACATTAATTGCATTGGTTTGCTTCTATAAACAAATTATAACAGTAATTCAGAGGGGAAATTATAGAAGGAAGGAGTAAGCTTCACTAAAATAAACAGCAGACTTACTCATATATGCTTTGAACTTTAGCAGGTACTTGAGATTGTGAACACCTGCGCAAGTCTTTCACTGCAAGCCAGAATCTGATGTTTTCATGACTGTATTCCTTGCGCAGGTAACTTGTGAACTCCTCTACACCTAAAATATTAAAAACAAAAAGGATTAGAAAAAAAATCAAATGCAACACTTAATACTAAAGGTCTACAAATAACAACATTATTATTTTCAAAGTTTTAAATTGTAAAGAATTCTGTTAAAACAGTAATTGAACCAATTTCCTTTTCTTCTTTTATCTTTTGTTTGTGTATTAAACTCTATAAAAATTGTCTTAAAAAGATTAGGTCTCTCTGTGACAATTTTTGAAGTGTTTGATTCACTGGGACTCAAAGAGAACTCTCACCAGTTAGTGTAATAACTGAACTTCTCACATTATTTCATAGCCTATTGTTACTTAGATAAGTCACTATGAACCTAAGTACCCAAAACCTTAGTGCTTCTAACGTAATGCCTCAAAAATATCCCTACAATGCTACAATAAAAAGTTCTTCTTTAACAGAACCACAAACTTCTGTTAAATATAAACTTAAATAAGGCACAAAAATCAAACATTTTAATTGAATTGCTTTACCTGATGGATCACTAAGTAAATCTTCGAAAGACAAGCCCCATCTTTTAACTCTAATATCAGTGGGTGTCTCGACTCTACAACAAAAGAAACAAACCAAAATTACTCAGTTAAATTAGGTTACATGGTATTAAATATTTGTATTAATAAATAATTGTAATCCTAAAGATGAAGGTTTTTTATTTTATTATTATTTTTTTTTTTTTTTTTTAAGAATATTTATAATTTACCATATTTGGTGAATTGTAAAAAAATTAATAACAAATAGTAAAATAAATGCCAAATATAAAAATATTTACTTATAAATAATAGTAGCAGGTATAGAAATTGCTGTAGCTGTAGTGGAATGGAAAAGGAAGTTACAAATTATCACTTCACCTTCATATAGTATATTTTATGACTAACTTAAGTATTAACCCTTTTTAACACATGGTGAAAAACATAGCTGCCACCCTAAAATCCCCTAAAAAAAATCTCCAGTGATACGGGCAATAGTCAAAAAAGGCCCACAAAAAAAGTATGCTTATTATTTTTTTAGCTGTTAGACAATATATTAAAGTAGTATATTTTCCATTAAGCTAGTAGGGTCAAGATAATAATATACAATAGAACCCCAGAAATCTGAACCCCGCAAATCCGAAAACCCAGATATTCCGAACAACTTTTGGGTTTAAAAAAAAAAAAAGATGTAGGAGTTAGTATATGCTGTAATTTAAAAAGAATGTATTTCTGTGACATTGATTCGAGTAATGATTGTTACTGATGTTAATAACATACATATTACATAGAAGTGTTTCCTGTAATTCCAGGCACCTAGTGGTGAAAAAAAAAAAAATGTTTAATTTATTGAACGAATAAAATTTATTAAAAAAAACTCTTCTAACAAAAATTAAAAGATGTGAACTGTTCAGAAGATGTAAAACTGACTGCAGTATTGTGAGCTGATAATGGTTTTAAATGAGGATATAATTTCTCAGAGAACTGTTGTTTTAGTTAAGACATTACACACTTAGGGCTTGGTGAAATTTCCCGGGATTGAGTTTAGCCGGGTCAAAATGTTTCTTAAAACCCTCTCCTATTCTCAATCGTATATAATGCATTTCTAAAAATACTCTACCTTTACACTTGCCTCTCTACATTTCTATGGAACCGAATACCGAAAAAGGTTGGTCACCGTTCAACATTAATCATAATTATTCTAAATCTCTTTCTTTTAACAGAAATACTGGGTATTTCTCGTGCCGGAACGTAACAATATACCTACCTACAAAACTATACCAGCAACAATTTAATTAACAATAAAACCAGACATCCCGTTAATCCGAACAATTCAGAAATCCGAATCGACCCTGGTCCCAATTAGTTCGGATTTCCGGGGTTCTACTGTATTATAAATTATTGGAATATATATCGATGGCTAATAAGTAACCCCAAAGTAACTACCAAAATGGTGATTTTGAGGTTTCATGATAATGGCCTTGGGAGGCTTGTCTGCAGGTACATGCGAGATCTCAAAAGTGAAAACAAATTTCTTCATATAGAAAACTCATGACTACATTATTTTATGAACTGTTATAGTTTAACAGTTACAAATGATTCAGAAGGGTTACATATTTATAAAACACATAAAAAACTTAGTCAGTTAAAGTAAATTTGTTTTATTAAATAGTTTTTGTTCCTCCTGTAAACCTGACATTTTGAAGATATGAGGTGTCACTTATTAGCCATCAATATGTATATATACATTGACATATGTATATAGGTGGGTGTTAAACATAGCTGCCACTGTGCTTATGGGGAAACCTAATTTTTTTTAAGACTTGTATTAAAGGGGTTAAACCACATTTTAAATACAACACTTCCAGCTTCTTCAGTTTTATAATATTATATACTTTAAGAAAATCTAACTTGATACTTTGATGGTCACCTCCTTTGATTTAGAAGTTTTATAAATTTATTTTATAAATTTTTTTCTCTGGCTGTAGTCCCAAGAAGTAAAGCTTATAAATTTCTTAAGGCTTTCACCAAGATAATTTATTAGGTGGTGAAGTATTGTGAAGATAAATAAGTAACTTATTTCAGATTATTAGTGCCAGAGAAGGTATGTATGAGTATTTATACTCTAGAGTATATTTTATGTTTTTAAAGCCCTATTTACTGAAATCGTATACATCATAGAAAAACAGGTATCAAATTAGCAAATTAAATCAGTTTGTCAAAACCTTAGTAATGAAAGGGAGTTTACGTCCCACTAAAGTTTTTCTATGATTTAGCTTCAAATAATATTTTAAACCACTTTCTTTTTCGGCAGCAAAATAAAATTCATTCAATAAAAATAATTCAATAAAAAAATTCAATAAAAATCATTCAAAGAAGTTTAAAAGAGCCAAAGCCTTTATTATTCCTGAAATCATTTTTAAAAAAAGGAAATAAATTAATAATATTAAAATAAAATAAAAAATATTGGGCACCACAAAGAACTAACGTGTTTAATAAAATTAAAAGCTCCAGCCATAAAACAAAAGTAAATAAATAAAAATGATCAACTCACTAATGATTTTCATAGTAAGAAATCTAAAGATAATTTACACTTAAAAGTGGAAGTGCTTTCAGTTATCAAAAGTATGAGAACTAATGAAGTAGTGATGGAAACAGGTCACAAGAAAAAAATATAGATAAAGAAATTCAGATTATAAATTTAATAGAAGACAAGATGTGGGGGAAAAAAATAGTTAAGTTTAAGATTGAATTTGTATTATATAATAAATCTAAAATATAAGTAAAATATAATTAAATTCACATTGACACATTTTATAATATATATCCATAGATATGTAGGATGAGTGTAGATTAATTAAAGTATAGTAAAGAAAAATGAATACACCCTTAATTCTTAACTAAATGTAACCATTTTGGAATTCATAAATATTTAATCAACGAATAATGTGCCATTTTTTGTTCCTAAACATACAAAATATTTTTCAATTAATTTTATCTGCGATTGATGTGAAATATAAACATTTTATCTCTGTTTAGATGCGTAGAAGGTGATTCTTTTCATAGATTTTTTAATCATTATTCTTTCCTGTGGGAAAGTGCGAATAAAACGAAGAGTGGAAAAAAGAAGAATTCTTCACCTTAACACACGATTAGCGTGTTTGTTTACATTTAACAAAACTAATTTGCTGTAAGTTTAATTTAAGTTGTTTATTTAAGTGTTTGTAAAGAGTTTTTAGTCAAAAACAATGAGTGATTTAAGTGATTATGACAAAAAAGAGGAGAATAACACTCCTCCCAAAATAATTAATTCGGCACAAAATACATCTAATGAATTAATCTCATTTTTATCAAAAGATAAATATGAACTTACATACAGGAAGTTTATTAAAAAAAAAAAAATTAAAAAAATAAATAAATAAATCTGTATTTAGAATTAAACTCTAACAATTGTAGATAAAGTAGGGTATGCAACTCAAGCAAAAACTGCATTTTGCTTTGGTCATGTGGTTCTATTGCTCGGGTGCAAACTCCACACTCGTGTGCAAAATGCTACTTTCCGCACTAGATGCGTAGTGTACTATTAATTGAGGTACATGATATGTGCCACCTAACTTAACAAAAGGAGTATAGAAATATGAGATAGGCACAATTATTATCATATAGAGCCCCAGCCTTTTATTATTAAGTATATTATCTTGTTTTGTTAAAGGTTTATTTGTTTGTTGCCTCATTTATTTGTTTGTTGTCTCATTAATTTGTTTGATACCTCATTTGTAGGTTTTCTTGTTGGTTTGTTCACTTGCTTGCTCCATTGTAAGTTTACTTGTTAACATATTTATTAATTTGCTTGTGTTCTTTTATTTGTTCTCTTGATTGTTCACTTGTTTGTTTGCTCACAGTTTTAAGACAAATTACAGAGATATTTTGTCATCATCAAACAGATGCAATATTAATTTTACTTCTTTTTTTTTCTTAATAGATATGTAAGTTGAAGAAAATAAAGAGATGTAAGTAGTAAAATGAAACTATCTTATTCGTTTTAAAGAGAAACTTGAGAAAAAAAAAAACAACTAAAAGTTAGTCAAATTAAAAAAAAAAAAAAAAAGATAAAACTACATATCAACAATCAAGAAATGAATACTAAATAAAACATATACAAGAGAAGGTTAAGAGAAGAAAGAAGAAAGATAGTAGTAAGGTTATTACATGGGCTGGTTGTAGTGCCAGTATGTGGAATCATCAGATAGCCACGGGTTGGACGGTTGAGCTGGGGTAAGGAAGGGATCGTACTCACAGTAAGTCTGGCAGTAATTCACCAGGCTGTCCACTGCTTGAGACACTTTCACACGTGACTTGGACACTTGTCTACGAAGTATCTCCAGCTAAACACAAAATACATTAAATATTATATCAAATCAAGTAGTAACCAAACAATACTGGGTCACATGCAGAAAAAATGATAATAATTTTCTAGTAAATAGGGAGCCAGGGTAGCCGAACATCTTAAGGCGCTCTAGCTCAGCTATCAATAAGTCGAGGCAACTCGAGGTCGTGGGTTCGATCCCAAGCCATGATACTCTGAATTGCATCAATGGATCGCGGACGGTGCAGGGCGAGGGACACCCTTTATGGGGACTCTTCCCCCACTCTTTGATGTATGTCCGATCCGTGTCAAGATGATGTAATTTGTATCTATGGTTCAAGGACGGAGCAGGGCGAGGGACACCCTTTATGGGGACTCTTCCCCACGCTTTGACGCTCGCTTATATAGCTTACTAATGAGCACACCATACTCGCTTCGGTGGTACAATGTACAAATGTATGATGTGTGAAGTAGCTGGAACTCTCCACCACGGGGCGTAAAAAGGGCCTAATAGATGGCCTAATTGGAAGGTTCGAACAAGTGGTTCATCCTACCCGTTCTAGTAGGAAATACAAGACTACTACTACTAGTAAATATATTAAGAAATAGTAAGGCAAGATCTTCAGGATCACACAGAGATGATGTTAATTTCAAATTCCTTAGAACCTCATTACAACGGACTAATAAGGGGCTAAGGGTTGTCTGTTACAATGAAAGTCCGTAATATACCATATAATATTGTAAAAGGGTGTATATAAACAAAAGTTCAGTAGTTAACTATAAACATTGTTTATTAAATCTATGAAAAGATGACCTTTTACCCAGGGCTTATACAAATATAATTTAATGGATGACACAGAGACGGTCATGGATGACACAGAGATGGTCATGGATGACAGCTGATGGCCCATCGGCTGAACAAATCTTACATTTATACAAAACTAGTAAGTCTCGACTTCACATAAGCAGCTACGCACTTAACATAGAGTTGCTGAATGAACACCAAGCTTAGTGTTATAATAAACTTTAAGAGAAGTGTATTGATGTACCTGCGAGTTAACAGCAGAAGGTTGTGTTGTCTTTCTAAGAGCAGATAAGGGCCCAGGGTCCAGAGGAGGTAGACAACCAGGAGGAGGTCTGTGCACTCTCCAGTAAGCCTTTTCCTGACTATCTCCAACCTGCTTATCATTTTTCTTCCTTTCCTTGGCAACCTTCAACTAATCCAGGCACAATCAGTAATATCTAAAGAGATTAAGGTTAATTATGAATTGAGAGTTAGCATTTGAGTTTTGTATATTTGGTTGTCATTTGTTGTGAAATGACAATCACTGTCCTTTATTTAATGATCCTCAACTGTGTTTTTCTCCAGTGTGTGATAGGTACTCATCATGAAAGAGGTATAGATCAATAATCAAAACGTATTCAAAATTATTGTAATTGAAACAATTTAGTCATTTACGTAGTGGTACTGAAGTTTGTTGTTGATCTTGTTAAAAATTGATCATGGTTTTATGATAAGTTAATGTTGTTAACATCATCCATCATTTAAATAAATTTTCCTCCCCCTATCTTGAATGGAAGTAACTAAAGACACCACACAAAGTATTTACATATTCCAAAAAAAAAAATAAATAAATAAATAAAGAAATAAAAAAATAACAGAAAATATATACCTGCTCCTCTGATTGCATAGTTATCAGATCCCATTTGTTCTGTAGATTTTTCTTTAAAGTAGTTAAAGCCTCCTGAAAAAAAAAAATATATATATAAATATAAATTTAAGAATTGTTTTCAGGATTTTCAGTTTTGGGGGGAGCACTCCCAAATTTAAAGGTAAGATCCATTTTGCGATTTTGCCAAGGGGTGTGATTCAGAATAAGTCATCGAATTTCATCAAAATTGGCCAAGTTATTTATTTATTTATTTTTTTTTTTTTGCAAAAACCACAATTGCACCCCTTAATTGCAAGACAGACATATTTAAAAAAAAAAAAAAAAACTTTTTAGAACTAATGGGATCTTAAAATGTGTAAATTCGTCATATTCTCAAAATTGTATTTGTCATCATAATCCTTTAGCCCTCTCTATTTGAGATAGTTAAAAATACTAATACAATCGCTAATGTATATAGACAGGTAACTTTAGTTCGCCTGTGAGCTGAAACCAGTCAGTATAAAGCATTCTGGTGTTTCAATTTAACAATGAACTGTTCAACTTTGCTCTTTGAATTCTATTTAATATGAATAAAAACTACAAACTACTGTTGGTAGAAACAATTCCTTATCTTCTCCTTTCTAATATAGATGATCACTAATCCTGAAAGACAGCTTCTTCTTAATCAACTATATGGAGATAGTTTCTTTATTCTTATCTTAATTCAACTGGTGGATCGAGTAAAGCATCTTAATTTTACAAAAAAAAAAAAATAAATAAANTTAGAAGCATAAACAAAAATTGTTATATTTACGTGTTTCCCACATTGCCCCTAATTCTCTTTATATAATATATCAGAAGTAATGCTCTCAATGGCAGTTATTATATTGCCCTTCATTACCAAAGTTGTAAGCAATGGTGGTTTCAACACATATCCCCAAAGAATAAAGTCATATGGGTCATACCTGAAATTCCCGATCCAAAAGCTTTTAGGTGTGTTGTTGCTATAACGGCAAATGTAACTAATCAAAACAACAATTAACTTGGTTTTCCAGTGGAATTTGCATCACGAAGGGGTTGAAGTGCACTACTGGAAGCATCTTTAGGGGTATGGTGCATCATGATTGTGATGTTACCTATCCGGTCTCAGTTTCACCGACCTACCGGAGATGGCGTCCACTGTGTAATTTGAATCCTTAATTCTTTCAGAGATATTTCAGTAAAAACTTAAGTACTGGATGTGATAGCTCTAGGGATAAGTAGAAATAATGGTTATTCTAATAACATCACTAACTGTACATACATTTCACACAATCACTTCATCAACTCACCCCTTTTGAATTTGGTTAAGATTCAAAGTTAATAAAAAAAGATTTAAATTAGTTCTTAAAATAGATTCTGAGATTACTCAAAACTACATCCAGTCTACAAACGTGTAGATAGTATAAGAGATTACCTGAAACCTGTAGAGAGAGCTGTCATCCTTAACAGTAAGAGATTTGCAATCAGGGACAGGAAACAGATAGCCATATTGACAAAGCTGGTTAGCAAGATGAACAGCCTCCCCTTTACAGACAACAAAATCAATACCAGAAAAAACTATTAGAAACATTTTCTTCGTAACAATACAACTTAATTCCACTCAAGCCAGCAAGCTTCGCTAAGACAATAATAAAATCTGTAGAACATTCAAGTTATAAAGCTCTAAAATGTAGAGATTTAAAGCTACTATTTTTGTATGTAACAAAAAAATAAATAAATAAATATAGTCTAGGAGCCAACGACACTAAAGCTGTCATGATAAGTCTCCCAAAAAAAAGCTTATCTGAAAGATTGTCAATTTTTGTGTAAGAAAAACCACTGCTGCCATTTCCAAACTTGGACATAAATGGTGGCAGCAGCGTTTGAAAGTCGTTTTGATGGTTTTGTGACAAAATAGCGTGGAAAATTAAACACTAACCACAAGTGTTATATATTTTTGTAATCTACTCTTCAATACCTTTCACTTGATACCCCTCTCAACATTTTAATTTTTTTTTTTTATGAATTCGGGGATCGATTCTTGGAACCGGAGTTTATCCTTCTTTTTCTTCCTCTCTTCTTCTTCAAAGAAAACGCACGCACTGTTACCACTATTAATTTAACTTATCAATTTCACAAAAACAATACTCTGCCAATAATTAGTGTGGCACATAGCTTCTTCGCTTCCTATTTCGTTAAATTGAATTATTTTATGCTTNTTGAGTGGGATATCAAATGAAAGGTATTGAAGAGTAGATTACAAAAATATATAACACTTGTGGTTAGTGTTTAATTTTCAATGCTATTTTGTAAAAAAAAAACATCAAAACTTTCAAACTTTCAAACGCTGCTGCCGCGATTTTCTCCCCTGTTTGGAAAAGGCAGCAGTGATTTTTCTTATACAGAAAAATATGATCTTTCAGATAAGCTTTGGTTTTTTCAGGAGACTTATTATGACAGAATGCTAAAAAATATTTTTAATTTTTTAAATTTAATTTTTTTTTTTTTATTTCAGTGCTGTCCGGTCCCTGACACGGCAGCATGGCCATTTTCTGTTCCCCTATGAATGACGTTACAAAATATATTTATGAAATTTGGGAGACCTATCAGGACAGCTCTTGTGTTGTGGGCTCTCCTACTAATACCTTTAGTAGTCTAACAAATAATTTGTCATATAAATAAATGCAAAACACTTTGAATAGTTATAAAAAATATTAACCCTAGAGAGGAACTAATTCATAATTAATATAGAGTTGACGTTATCTTTGTAAATTACACAATTTCAGAGAGGTGGAAATAGGTGATGTTTAGGTTGTTTTTGTTTTTTTTGTTTTTTTTTTATCAATAAAAAATAAATGTTTATTAACATATTAAACTTGTGAACTTCATAGGTCAGTATATCAGCCATTGCGGGATATTATTTATGAATACAAATTAGCTTGATATAATGGTCCATGAATGAAAAGGTAGAGGAAGAGAATTATTTGTTCCACAAAAGTGTGTCCAAAAAGAATATCGGAGTCTTAAAGAGCAATATTTCTTTAGTTAGAAGCATAAACAAAAATTGTTATATTTACGTGTTTCCCACATTGCCCCTAATTCTCTTTATATAATATATCAGAAGTAATGCTCTCAATGGCAGTTATTATATTGCCCTTCATTACCAAAGTTGTAAGCAATGGTGGTTTCAACACATATCCCCAAAGAATAAAGTCATATGGGTCATACCTGAAATTCCCGATCCAAAAGCTTTTAGGTGTGTTGTTGCTATAACGGCAAATGTAACTAATCAAAACAACAATTAACTTGGTTTTCCAGTGGAATTTGCATCACGAAGGGGTTGAAGTGCACTACTGGAAGCATCTTTAGGGGTATGGTGCATCATGATTGTGATGTTAACTCAAAGCAACAGTATATCTTGTTAGCTTATTAAAACTCCGATATTCGTTTTGCAACACCCTGTAGATTGTTAATACAGGTATATTATATTATCAGGAGCATAGGATTCAAAGAGATTGATGCATGTGCAAGTAGCAGTTTAAAATATTAGCCTAGCCAATCCAAAAGAAGAACAATAATTAGTTTTTAAAAGTATAATAGTTTTAAAAAATAGGAACTAAAGATTTAACATCAGCTAAGTTATAATTACAATACATTGCCACTTCAATATAATATCAATTTACAACAATAATTTGCTTAATATTACCAATATTTTGATAAACTTTTTCAAAATTTTATATAAAAAAAAAAGAAAAAAAAGTGGAAATTAACAGGTGAAAATGCCAATGTCATCCACTTTCTCCAATTTACGAAGATATACTATAGGTGCATCACATTGTAGATGAGTTAAAACTTGATAGTATGACTCTAGGATTGAAATACTTGAGTGGTTGGTTCTTCAGTTGCAATTATTAGGAACAAATAAATTCTTAATCAAACACTTAGTTATTAGCAAATACTAGTGAGTAATATACAAAAAAATTACATTGTGGAATTGGAATAGAAAGTTTACCTTTAACATACATGACCGAAAAAACTGATAAAACGACAGAGATTTATAATGATTTGAAAATATACCTAAAAGGAATTTAACTAATAACGTAATATTTTATTCTATATAAGATAAAAATAATAAAAAAAATACGAGAAATAATTGCATTTCATTTTTTAAAAATAAATTAATTTCTTAAATATAATTATATAAAACGATTATTAAGAAATTTTATACCACATTCCTCCACATTAAGATGCTCCATGAGCCATCCTATAAGGTCAAAACCTAAAACACAAACCACAGGATTAATTAAAAACCATTATTGTAGAGGGATTTGTGAGTAAACCAGGGCTAATTCCTCTTTTATGTAGTATGATATTATCAATTATCATCATGTTAGGGTAGTGGTTAATTTATTTTTATTTTTTATAATAGCTTCCCAGTGGCTGGCAAAAGTAAGTTTGGTTGTTCAAAGTGTATTGATGACAATGACAACTAATAAACAAACTTTTACATTCTTTTTTGGCCTGCTGAGTTTATATCCCCCTTCACACTGCATCCGCACTTCTTGTACCCTTATCGCTGAGTCAACCAGCTATATAATAAAGATTTTCTGACTAGGATGTATCGATACAAACTCAGAGAACTATATAAATAATAAAGCTTCACTCTTCCACTGGACATGCTGTGTTTACGCCATTTTAAACTGTCTTGTACCGCCACCGCTGAGTTAACCAAATATTACATACATCTGATCAAGTAACCAACAAACCTCAATCGTTATAATTTGTCTTGGTTGAGGTTCACAGACTTTAAAACTAAGCCAGTTCTCCAGGCAGAAATCCAATCTTTTTAAGATACTAGGTAAACACCAAACATCCAAACATATTTTGGTCCCCTAATAATTGAACCCACTTAATTATTAGATTTGTCTAACTTAAATTAGTTCTCCAAAGCTTAGGCCAATCTACCAGTAAATAAATGTAATGTGTATAAGTGTATATAATTGTATGATTTGGTATTAAATACATCGATATATCTAACTTTAATTATTTATATTTTCCCTATTTATATTACATTCTTTTATTAATTTATTTTTACAAATGATTTTGAAGATAAGAAGACATTAAATAGAAAAGGATACAATAATTAATAGCATGCAATACATTAATAAGACAAGTACCGCCACTGAATATTGGTTTTATATCATCTGAAACCTGTAATTCCCTAAGAATTAATTAAAATATATA
>KZ651275.1:147335-178847 GCA_001010745.2 Gerris buenoi
TATATATATATTATTAAATAATTATAAAAACTGATTATATTACCAGTAAAAGCTGAAGGTATGGAAGTAAGAAATATCTTTTGGCTACGAACAGGAACGCCAGTTTCAGAGTCTTGCATTTGCTTAACCAACGCCTCCATCTAGAAAATAGATTATAACCAATGTGAACCTAAATAAAACTTGCACTTTTTTAAACGCACTATGCACCATCAAAAAATAATATGTGAAGGCCACAAAACAGTTGTAGAGGGTTGAATTTTAAAATAACACGAGACCAAGTGATTGGCCGTACTCAAATTTGGTGGTACCAATTATATAAAATAATAAGCATTATTAAATGTATAAGGGTACTTCAAAGATTAAATAAAACAAAAAAGCATGATGTGGTAATATCTATTCAGATTGAAAAAAAATGAAAAACCAACATTTAGTGGTATTTACTCAGATTGATTAAATAGATATCTAGTATATATTTAGTTTACACTACACACTTTTATTTAACTTAACTTGTTTCATAGATTCAAATTTAATTTAATTTTCAAATTTAATCAATTTTTAACCCACTTTCTGAGTACCCAGAAAGCCCATTTTTTCATGGATTATGATGACAATGCAAATTCATAGTTTATTAAGTTCAATAGGCAGCTATAGGTATATATATTGAATAGTGCTATGAAAGGTGCAGCATTTTGAGGGTTTAAAATTCCCAAAAACCTGGTGTTTGAAGTTTAGGCTGGGAAATACACAAGAATAACCACCAAAAATAGAGTTTGACTATATTTTAAAAGCAATTAAAATTTACAATTTATTTTAATAAATTATTTTAATTTACGAAACAGAATCATAATTTGTCTGAACTACGAAGACTTTCTCTAAATTTATAATCTTAAAATTTTGTCTGAAAAAGTTTTCTCAATGTCGTACGATACTACTGGAACATATTTTAGGGCAGCGACGTCAGCTGGGGTCAGATTTTCTATTTCGTCTCTACACTACACCTCGCCTTCCACAATACGGGTGACATTCTCCACAGTGGTCCAGCCCGGATTACGGTGGAGAACTGCGTCCATTTTTTGTCGAAGTCTTTCCCAATCGGACCCGGCCAACTCGAGGAGAGCTACAACCTTCGTCGTCTCTAAACCGCGAGTCTCCAGTTTTTCAATTATATTTGGAAGGTCCCCGAAATGAGCTATATTGAATACCAATCTCTGAGTGACTTGGCAGTTGTTAAGGGCACTCTTTTTTTGGCGGTTGTTAAGGCCAAATTTGCCGAGTCTTCGAAGCCCTCTATAACCTTAATGTAATACTCTAATGCACGTGTTGTGCATTCATTTGGGAAACGAAGCCATTTTAATCCGATAATAAGGGCAGCACTCAATGAATCGTCAGCGGTAGCTTTGTCCGGGATTAAGTCGAAAAACAAGAAAACAAGCCTGCTTAGGGTAACAACCAGTAAGGACTGGCAAACCCCCTGTCCTTGCACAAGCTTATAGGACAGGGGGTAGGATTTTGGTACCTAGATAGTATATGTTTGAATAGTTGAAATGTTGAATATCATATAAAATAAGCACCTTAGTGGAAATTTCTCTCAAAAAGTATAATATTTATGCGAAAATATGCAATAACTAGCCTTCACCCCGTGCGAAGCGCGGGGCTCAGGCTAGTTATTTAGCATATAATTTAATTGTCGTGTAGGTAAAGAGAATGGTGTGGGGGAAGGTAGAAAAGTGGGGAGGGTGGGGATGGAAAGGTCTCTATACCATACCGCCTAGACAGTAGTCCAGTGTAAGCTGGTGGCTGGAGAAGTCAAGGAGAACCTGTGTTAGTTTAATAACCAGGCCTTCCTTTTCGCTACCAAACGAGTAAATATTTAATAACTTTGGTTCTACTCAATATTTTTCGATGAAATCAAGCCTACAAATTGCACAACATGTTTGCGCTCACCTCTGAAAAAAAATTAATCGATTTCATTCAGCCAGTTTTGCTCCTATAAAGTCTGACTGAGGGGACACACATACACAAATACATACATACATACATGTATACATACACGAAAAAAGTTAAGGCCGGATTCGGTTTTCGGGATGTATAAAACGAAAAAGTATCCAAAAAATTTTCAATTCTGACCAATGTACAGACAAAACTTTAATTTTATATATATAGATNCGTTTTTAAAAATAGGAACGACGACTGCAAAATTCCAAGCTTTAGGAAAAACAGAAGAATCAAGACTTTTGTTGAAGATGTCACATAAAATAGGTGCGAGAATACCAGATAGACCTTTTATTAGGAAGGAAGGAATGTTATCAGGACCAGAGGTTTTGGTAGGTTTTAAATAACTAATGGCTTCAAGGACTAAATCACAGGAAACGATAGGAACATTAATGTGAACGTTACTAGCAGGAGCTTCTCCCTCACCAACAGGAGGGGGAGGAGTGGGAATAGGGTAGGCAGAAGATGGGATAAAAACTACTCAGCGAAAGCTTGAGCTTGCGCTGAAGATTCAGTAAGTTTTACATCGTCCTTGATAAAAAAAGAGCTTTGATCAGAATCACGAAGTGAATTTAAATGTTTCCAAAAATATTGCGGATTACTTTTAAGAGAGGAATTAAGTTTTTCATTATGATAGAGATTATCTTTTAAAATACTATGATGAGCTAGTTTCCTATAAATCCATTGAAGGTTTTTATAAAGCTGTTTTCCAGACTTATTATAACGGTTAAAATAAAAATAAAATGATGGTAAAAATATCACAATATTTTTCAGAGTTTATTTTATTATAAGATAACTAAAGCTACGACAAAAATTGCATGTTGATTTCAATGATATAAAGAACTATGCAATTGCTAAACTAGAATACTTCCACTTGTTTTCTCAGTAAATACCCCAAAGGAGGAAAATAATCTAAAGTGATCCCGAAAATCGCATTTTAGGGTCTGCTCACGGATACCCAATTTCTGCCGTCTGATTGTGTCTTGGTTTTATCTTTTTATCCATATTATTATTTTATATTCCTACAGGCGCTCCGGCGCCTCACTGATACAGTTAGAGCAGCAGAAGGAACACCAATTACAGCATGAAGACGCTTGATACTCTATATTTTATGACCCATTTATTGCTGTCTGAAACGTCAAAGTAAAAATTGAGCTATTGCATTAGTGGCATTGCACTGATGAAATGCCATAATGATATGAGACATTTTTTTTTTTTTTTTTTTTTTTTTTTTCAAATTCTCAGACCAATTTTTCTTTTTTATAATCGGCTTGGCGGTGCTTTGGGAAATTTCCCATCTGCCCCTGTCCAATTTTAAATGTTTAAACTAACCTGCAATCAAGTTTGAACCAGAATCAATGAGGATTCTGCAGAACTATTACTAAATGGAATTTGTATCTTTAGATTTGGGGCATGATTTGTAATAGGTCCATGTTATGACCTATAACAATACTCGTATGACAAGAGGAAATGAACAAGGTAACCAGGTCACTAGTTAGACCTTTTATGGCAACCCTAGATACCTTGACTGTAACCTAAATTCTGCTTCAGATAGGAAACGACTTGACATTTAGATAAAGGTCAAAATGCCCTTACCCTTTAGTGGAAACAAAACTGTCTTTATCCAATTCTCAGGTTTTAAAGAGCAGTGAACTATCAGTACAAAAAAATCTTTCCGACACAACCACTCGTACAACACTTTGTCATCTACATAATTTCATCATCCTGTGTTTTCCATTTGTTAACGGTTTCAGGTATTCATGGTTACATTTATTTATTATTCAACATTCCATCAACAAAATACGTTTTAAGAATGCCGTACAAATATTAATTTTCACTTCTAAAAATGTTTAGTACTAAATCAAAAATTAAACAATCCAATCCTATGCTTTATAAAAGTTAATAATTTAACTAAAATGATATTAGTATAAATTTTTGAGGTAAAATTCATAGGAAGAAGAAAATTATTTTGAAAGTTCTGAAAGGTTAATAGCTCTCACTTATTTACTAAATTACCACAAAATGTTAAATTTACCAAAAAGTTTGGTTGATCTAACAGCCACTTATGGTAAAAATAGAATTATTGTTGTAATATTGAATAAAATTATTGAACTAAAAATATATTTATGATATACCGTTATGCTTCGAAAATATGACGCACTTTTTTTCCGTTTTTTCTTCTCAAAAAATCAGGGTGCGTCTTATATTCGAGGAGCGTTTATATATGATGCATGAATTCCTTTCCAAGATTTTTGGTTCGAAAATCGGGATGCGTCTTATATTCGGGGGCATCTTACATTCGAAGCAATACGGTATTATCCTAATTTAAAAGTTTTAATGCCAAGTATTGTGTAACTTAAGTTAAGCCTGATAAAGACAAATACCAGAATGGGGACAATTATCTGAAATTTTACTGTATTGCATCACACTGACTTTTTACTTTCTCATACAAAGAGAACGTGGTTTTAAAAAATGACTGTAAACGTGTGGAGCCTAAACTTACAGGCCAATTTTGGCGAAATCGGAAATTAATTTGGCATACATGTTCAGAAAAATCATACCCCGATGTGAAAGTGAAGAATAAATTCTAGCAGGAGATGGAGTTTATAGAGTTATCCTCTTTTGGCGAGAGGTCTTGGCGAGAGTGTGGAGCCGGCTTTAGAAAGCATCACTATATAAAAATGAATGGATTTTGTCCAGCCAGGTTTACGCCCATAAAGTAGGACCTCCAACTGTATACCTCTATGTACAAAATGAAAAATTATCCTAACATTTTTCAATTCTGAATTTACAGACAAAACTTTAGTTTTTAGTATCTTCTCAAATAAAATAGAACAAAACTAAGATAAAGTGGCATTTTTTTCATTAAACGAATGAGTTTGGTTACTAACAAAATTAAGCCAAAAGTTGCTGTCAAGATCCTGCTACTTGAGTACTGCCAATCAGGGGCGGATGGGGAATAGCGTCAAGCTCGGAAAGCATACCAACCGGTATTAACATAATAACATATTATCTAATAAGTCCCCCCCCTGTAATCAGGGTAAAGTGATTTATTTATTTATTTATAAACAATTTTTTATGAGTCCTCAACGGCAAACCGCCACTAGTGAGGCACTCTTTGAGGTATAAAGAACATAATTCACCACATCTGATTCAGTAAACATCTGATTCAAAACGAACACAATTTAAAAANAAAAAAAAGTATACATTTAAAGGTAGGATTAAATAACAAAAATTAAATGTTTTTCAACTTTGACCTTAAACATAAACAAAGCAACTTCCTTGCTTACCCAAAGACAAAGTCACACCTTATTTTGAACTTTGACCCTTTTTCAGTGACCTTTCAGAAAAGGGATGGATAAAGGTAGGATCTGATTTGAGGATATAACTCCCTTGGTAAATTCTGAAATAGTTTTAAGATACACCTAAGATGAAGGTGTAATTCAATTGTGTGGGTATACTCTTAAAACCCCAAAACATTTAATAGAATGATTTTGGATACTAAAATAATTTTTTTAATACAGTTATATTTTAGCAAAAATACCCATGCATTAAAATTTACACTAACTGAAAAGCTCTCAGTAAGATCTAGAAGATGGCAAAACTTTATATCTGTACGACTCATAGTTCCCAAGATAGGCGAAATGTCTAAATAATATGATAAGAATGTCTAAAATGAAGTTTCTTGAAATACCAATATATGATGTGGTGGGCATTCAATATTACTTGTAAGGCAGGCAGGATTATATAGTGGCAAAATATGATATCTACCTCTTTGATGACAAACATATTACTAAAATTCATCTAATATTTCTTAAATTCTAAATAAATTAATTGTTCTGGGTCCATTTGTTTAATAAAAAAAAAACTCCCTTTCAAAAGGCTTTTACTTCAATTTATCATACTCTGCACCTTTCTAAATTCATAAAAATCAAATTTTTGAAAAACACCAAATTTTCTCAAAACAAATAGGCAGTTAAAAAACAAAACAATTATAACTACTTACATGAACTTTTTAGAAATAGAAGATTTAATTGTTATAAATTTAATGTTGGATTATTAGATTATGTCTAAAAAAAATATATTTTGTAATTACAATTTAAAATTTATCAATACAGTCGACTCTCGATAATTCAAATATTCATTAATACGAACCTCTCAATAATTCGAAGCAAATGCTCGGTCCCTAGAAAAACTCTCGGTATTTCGAAGAAAAACAATGCAATTTGGTACACTCAATAATTCGAAGTAACATTCTGTAAAAGTGGAGACATCAACACGCTGCAATTCGAAATTGCTCTCCCCAACTCTCGACAATTCGAACTTCCTTCATGGAGAGACACGTCTGAACATGTTTTTACAGTATCCCTTTCTCACTTACCCGGGTCACTTTTTACCCTGCCCCTAATACGTTTCTCTGATCCCACCATTTGGTAATTCAAACTCTTGATAATACGCGTTTTTTTAGAGGTCCCCCCAACTTCGAATTATCGAGAGTCGACTGTATAACAAAAGGTCTTGACCAATTAATATAACAAGATATATCTTTGTTTGATTATCCTTTGCATTAGTCACTTAGAGTTAAATGTTTAGTAGGCAGCCTCGTAGGTTCTATTGTTGGGCGATCGAAAACAGCAGGAAGGCTATAAATTGCTTGTTGTGCTGTAAGTTACTCTATCCACAGAGATATGTGGCAAGGTTAGTTTTAGCCTATCCCACAGTGAAAGGCAAGGAGCGCAAGCCACTTTGATCTAGGATTAAACCAACTAGCAGTAGCCACACAATATACGTAAGTCAAACCCTTTAGTTTCTATAGTTGGATCAAAATGCATTAACTCTAACAGCTCAAATTGGCCAACCTGTATGAGCGGAAAAGGCCAATACGAGGTCATGTAAAGGCCACACACCTCCGCCATTGACATTAGTCCCTACCTTCCAGATGAAAAAATCATGAATTCTCATTGGCTCCTCCTCCCTTTTTTATTTTCCCATGCTGCCAGAGTTAACTATTTTATTGATCTGACTATAATGCATGAGTATTTATTTATTTTTTCACTCTAGATTTCCTTTCAAGGTCTACGTAGACTTATGTTCACTTTGAGAAAATAAATGATAAAACTTTAAAGTAAATTAAGAATATAGGTGACAATGTTGTGAACCACGCAGCAAAGTAAATACATGCTTGCATGTAAGACATAATTGTTAAAAAGTGCTAAACTTTGGTGAATTTCAGGATTTTTATCAGCTTGGTAAAAAAAATCACACATTTTATTGAAGGCTAAAAACGTCAATTCATCAATAATCTGAACGAAATGATCCTTTGTCTATAGAACTTCTAAGTCAAAAGGTACATCAATCAGCTATAACTGTGAACCGAATGTTCTATTGAAGTCCAAAACTGAACAGCCAAGCTTTAGAATACGGTAGCCAAGCCCGTAACACCTTATTTTGACCAGTTTAAACTTCGACAATGAGATATATAGAAGAGAATGCCCCTTCGTTTTTAAAGTTTATAAAACAAAGGCATACTATAACTTATATACAATATACACAAGAGTGATTAGACATCTTAGTTACAAAATAGTGATAAGAATAAAATAAAATAGTGCGTTGCGGGCTAGGAAACAGTATTCTAAAGCAATTTATAAACTTCTAGTTACTTTTAAGTTATTCACTTGCAGTAGATTTAGATAAAAATGTTAGGTAACTGGGACTTAACCATTAAAAGCATATACAAATAATTAGGACTCAACTACAGCTGTTCCAGAGGGGAAGAAGGTTACATATTATCAGGTTAGACATCACTGATAACAAAATGTTACAAATGATATGTAACACTGGAAGACATGGTGTTATTTTATTTGTTTAGGATTATTATGATTGAAGACAAATAAAAGGCTAAACTTTAGAATACGGTATCCAAGCCCGTAACACACTGTTTGACAAGATCACACTTCTAAATTTAAATACAATAGAAGAGATTAAGCCCCTTCAATCTTTTTAAGTTAATTAAACAAAAGTAATACTATAACTTATCTTATATATACAAGTGATTATACTTCTTTAGTCATAACTAACATAAGAGATAAGAATAGAATAATAGTGTGTTGCGGGGTTTAGCCCAGTATTATGAAGCTGTAAATAAAAAATAATATTGGTTTTATATCAGAGCATAAAATGTAACTTTTGAAAGAACGAGGAATATAAAAACCGAATTAATAGATGATAAAGAGGAACATTTAGCTGTCGGCTACTAAGTTATTAGAATTTATTTATTTAGATATTATGTAGGTATACGGTAAATTGGAGTAAATCAAAATTGATAATTTAATGTAAGGAAATAACAGTTGTCCAAAACTACCGAGGAATATATTAAGTGTAAAATTAAATGTTGATAGTTTGAGATATAAGATGTTTTACAATGACGAGAAGAGAAAAATACGAAATACTTGTGTATTACCTTGTGGAAGGCGAATGGTCGGTGCTCCATAGCTGGAAGGGGGCAGAACTGCCTACCCCACCTCCATAGGGCTCCCTACCCGCCCCATCCCCTTCAAATATTATAGCATCAATTCTGAAACCAAAATAAATACATTAGACATTAATAACAAGAAAACGTCGACGGGAATAAGATTAAAACACAACTTGAAAAATTTGGGACGGGTTTGAGATAAATGATAGAAAAGTTTTAGGGTGTAGTTTAGGGTCGTATTTGAGATGCACTTACGTTTCGATTAATAAACAGCTTCATCTGAAGTTGACTCCGATCCTTCACAAACTGTACACGGATGAAGACGAGGGCAGGACGAAACGGGTTAAAAACATTACAGTTTCGCCTTTCTAAAGACGGATCCCACGGAATAATCCCACTCGGTCTCTACCCATCTCGGAGCAGTATAACCTGTGGCGATTTTCCCAGAGCGAAACTGCGTTTCCACCGGCATTCTCGGCGACGATCTCTCGAGGCCCGGCGACCATCGTACGGAACACTAGAAGGACATGACGAGTTCGGTATTTTTAAAAAAAGGGTCCGTTTAACTGGCCGATCTAGACGGAAAAGAAAAGGAATTAAAACATTAGAGAGGAGGGGGGTTAATTTGACGGAGGGGAGTACACTCGGGGGGGAGCCCCGTCAGATATTGATCACGGAATCCAAAACAACACCCTGCTCCAGGCCGAACCACTTCCACACTTCATACGTCATTCTCTACCCCCCTCAAAACACTACCTAAATATAACAACTAACTCTCCTATAAAAACCAATAACACCTTCTCAAACGTTAAACCATTATTTAATTTTATTTAACTTTACATTGTGAACTTTCTATAATAAATTTAAGTATTTTCATCAAGTATTTTGTTGCTAAATCGAAACTAAGGTTGGCATCAATGATGTTTCCCTCCTAAAATGTATTTTGAACCTCGAAATACACACTACATAATTCTTAAAATTATTATTATAAATTATTTAAACGCATTTGAATATAGCTTACACACCTAAATTTTAATTGGTAGCATAGGCGGCCGAAGGTATGGGCTTGGGTTTTCTAACAAAACAGATATAATAAACAATTATTTTTAGACATCAAATACCTTAAAACTGCAATTTTTGGTTCTAAATTTTTTGGATGTTTGGTATAATTACAATACCAGCATGGATATCACGGACATAATAAATATAATTACATTGATATCTAAAGTCTAAAGAGCTATATTAATTATTGTCAGGTGGTAGAAAATATAATAATTACTGAAGCATTATACATATGCTTCTAAGGATACAGGATACGTGATCCAAGCATTATTTATGCTAACGCAGTGTGCTGCATAGGAATCATTGAAATATTCCATTGACATCAAAATGCCAAAACTGATTGTCTTTTTGATCAATTGATTAAAACCTTGTCATTTTACGTCAGAAAAATAAATAACCAAGTTTGTTCTAAAATGAAGCCAAGATAATTGTAAGAGATTAATTAGAGAATTCGTTTATGGAAGATCTCGTCTTCACGTTGACGATAGAGCAACTGAACTAAAGCAATCATGGTACCTACTTGCATATTACTTAATTTAGGTTACATTAAGACATAGGTACGCAAGATGACTTCATTTTGGTAGAATTATTCGACTAAATAATTATGTACAGTCCTATTTTTTAGGAACTACTCATTAACTTCGTTATCGTTAACAAACGATGGTCGTAACAGTGGGGTTCATGCTAGGAATCGGTGGATTTACCATAGTGTTAACATAATATTAGAGTAAATTGTAGGCCCTGTCATGAAATAAATTACATTATATATGATTAGTTTAATTACATAATAATAATAATAAATATAGAACCTCAATCAATTTATTTTATTATTTATTAGTACTCTAAATTAATTGAAACATAAGTAGATAATGCCAAGGTGAAATACATAAACTCATTTATTTTTACTCATGTAAAAAAGAAAACAATGTCGAAATAATTTGCCATATTACAGGATTTCATTGGTAATTTAAATAATGTAAAACATTCATTTCCATGCCTTAAAAAATAAATAAAAATAATAATATGGTAAAAGCAATTAAATAAAAATAGTTAACATAAGAATATAATTGTACCTTAATAATGTTGGTAGTATAAGAAAATACGTGGAGAGGTGTGCAATGCACCACGGATGTAGACGATAAACTGTCAGGACTAAAAGTCAAGGAGACAAGAATTAGAAAGAGAGGGGGCATTTGTTTACTTCTATGATCCGATGTGTGTTTACGCGAAAACTAATAAGTATTTATGATCTTTTACCTTTCGAACAACAAACTTTATTATTCAATATTTTTTTATATTTTTTTATTCTTGATTTAACTATAAAATATAACTATATAATAATAAACATGAGCTTATGAAAATAATAAATTATTTGTTAAAAACGTAAACAGTATACATGGCGTTATTTACGCAATTTTAAATTAGTTTTTTCTTTATGAAAACTCATTTTTCTCAGCAAAAAAAGACAGATTATTTGAAAAATAAATACGTTTTAAAGAACATTGATCTGGGGTTCAAAAACCCCAATCAAAAATTAAATCGGACAATAATTGCTCATGCCATGAGAGCTCTAAGTACAAAACTTAACAAAAAAATTATCAAATTTACTCGATTTAAGGTAGAACCGTTGGTCGTACGACAAAATGTCATAGGACCAAAGTTGTAGATCTTTTAAAATCAGTTACCAGTGGTGCTATCCGCTTTTAGATATGACTTACCGTATAGCCGCAATAGCTCTTCGAAGAAAACCTTCAATTTTTTCCGCCATTTTTATTTTTTTAAAGGGGGGGGGGGGAATTATTTTTTAAACTTTTCAGATTTTTCTAATCGGTTTGGGCCGATTTGGGACTAAACGAAAAAAACCGCAAGTCTCTAGGTGGTCTGGAAGTGCCCAAACATTTTGATAATAAAATAATGTGTAACCACCCCAAATTCCTGTAATGTTTAAATGTTCTCTTTCTTTTGGCTTAATAGTTAATTAGAACAACGGACTTATAAAGAAGAGTGATGTTTCTTAGCCCAAAGTTCTTTGGACGAAATATCAATTTTTCATTATATTTATATAGACAAGTTCCTATTAAAATACTAATGGTATAATCGTGTCAACTGTGTACTATCGAATTGTGATTACCACTATGTTTTTTTGGATGCTCGTGTTCGTGTTGCTTCTTTTCTCATAATCCCTACATGATGCACCCTTCTCCCTTACTCCCTTGTAACTGTAATGTGTCAAAATTTAAAATGCGGTGTTTTACAATAGATAGTTTAGAGTCGACACAGGGTCGGACTTTGAATCCTGCGATGCGAACAACGCTTCCGCAGAATAATGTGCCATCACTGAAGGGGTGCACCAAGCTGAGAGAATCAGGTAAGGTGTAGAAAATGTAAAATGTTGTGATATAATACACCATTAACGTCGAAGCTTTGCGAGATTGGTGATGAACACCCCTTCCCTGTAAAATAGACTTGACTAATCCGAATCGTCAATAGCGATGTAACACATTACAAAAGTAACAACAGTGCTTGCAGTCAAAATTGGAGTCAGTCCTGAATTTAAAAAGTAAACTCGAGTCTGCCCAATAAACAAGAAAAATTAGTTTCTAATGGACCTATCGGGGTATAATCCACTATCTTAATGTTGTGATGTCAAAGCGATCACACCAATGAAAGGAAGATTCCAGATTATGCGGAAAACCACAGCAAATTCTTTGAATCTATATATTATATCAAATAGACAATTTACGAAAACGGAATAAAGAGGATAAGAAATTTGAAACTACGGATGGAAATGATCTTTTCAACGAGTCCTAATAGGTATATAGATTTTAGTTATGTTGACCTCTGGTATCTCTCCAGCCAAAGCCTTGCTTTTCATCTCAAAAATGGCTATGCGAGGACGCATTTAAAAACTTTTTGTAAGTATAAGAATCCCACCTATACTTGACGGTTGCTGTCTTTATCTATTCAACACTATTCGACGGTTAAACTATGCTTATGCACGTTATTGTATCCTTGATCCTTGTTATGTAAGACACGTAATAATAATTATTATTACTTAATTGTTGATTAAATCAGATAATCCAAATACTACAAGTCCCATGCAATCCTTGAATAAGGATTTTTGCACTTCTTATGGTTACTTCTTTAGATTGGTACTCCCGTATGTTTTTTAGAATATAAATGTCTTTGAATAAATACTTATATAGACAAAGGGATTCGTCCTTTAAAACGAAAAATTTGTACTTTGGGACAAAGGAATTTCTCACTTCTGTTTTTATAAGGGGAATAACAGTAAAGAAGGACATTCCGTACACCTTCTTTAGATCGATACTTACTAAATATGTGACTTCTGACTTCTTATGTGACATCAAAGATATCATAATAGGGTTTTAGTCAAATAACATTTTTTAATATTATGAATTTTTATGAAATGTATCTTTTATTATAATATATTTATAAAAACTTTGTAATATGTTTATTGTGTAGCAAAGTTTCATTTTCATCTGGGCTGTAGCAGCGGCGTCAGTAGGCTCTGGTTTCCAGCATGGTTACAACATTGCCGTTCTGAATACGCCACAAAAGGTAACGAGTTTCGATCCAAATTTAGTGTTTATGTATGTTGTATTTTATGGAGTACCATGCTGATTAGTTTATCAGATATCAATTATCGCTTATTGTATAACTTTGGTCTATTAATGGATTTTTGTGCCATTTAAGTTATAATTATTAATTCTATTGTGGCTGTCGTTAGCTCATTAGATAGGACAGAGTATTTATTTGATGGTAAAGTAATCTACTCAATCCGTATTTATTTTCAGATAATAACAGACTGGATAGAAGATTTACACCTCAGCTATTTACCTACTAGTGAAAAGAGAGAATTATATTGGTCAACCGTAGCATCTATGTACACTGCAGGTGGTATCTTAGGAGGCATCATATCCCCATTCTTCATTCTACTTATGGGGGGCCCACGTAGTGGTCTAATAGCTAACACTGTGCTGGCAATGATAGCTGGAGGTCTTATGTGTAAGTATTGTAACTAACACTATATTGGCAATTATACAAAGGAGTAAAAGAGGACTTATGTGAGTCTCTTAGCTAAAACTGTTCTAGCAATGACAGCGCAGGAGGTCTAATCTTAAGTGCTCTGGAACTCAAAGAATATGTTTATATATATTATAGTATGTACTACCTGCACTAGACCACAAAATAAGTGGGTCTACTTGAAATATTTCAAATTTGTTTTATTAATTATTTATATTTTTAAATTTGTTTTAAAAAAAAATCTTTCCCCTTCTTTTATTATACATATAGTAATTCCTCAAGGCTAAAAGCATTTTGTATATGTTATCCTTGGGTAATACAAAAAAAGAAAAATCACAGGGAAGTACTTGCGTTCAAGTACTTTTTAGGGTTTTGTAGATGATAAAGCATACCCGTTGAGTATTATGAATATTTGTCTTCGATATTAAGAGTCCCGGGTTCGATCCCCCGGGGGGTCACAATCTTTTTTATCAGTAATAAAGACAAGATAAATTACATTTTCTTCTGGTTTTTGAAATGGTATTTGATTATGGAGAACTTACTATGGAGAACTTAACTTCGTAGAGTTTAGGTTCATTTGTTAACTTCTTTAAAGGCCTGGCAGGCCGGATAAAAACGTCATTACATGGTCCATCCCGTGGACCGTAGTTTGGAGACCCCTGCTCTATCTCAATGACCCATTCAATAGGGAAATATCCATGATCTAAAAGCTAAACCCATTTCTTTACCTTCAAATTAATTATAGCTTGTAATGAATTAATTGAATATGACTATTGTCCAGTTTTGTCTAGGCTGCTTAAAGATCCTTCATGGTTAATAGCGGGTCGAGTTGTATCTGGTGTCAATTGTGGTATCAACGGAGCACTTTGTCCAATTTACTTGACCGAGATTTCTCCACTTTCTCTTAGAGGTGCGGTGAGTAAAAATTATTTAAAGGCTAGATATTCAAGTAAATGTATAATGATATGTATTTTTTTAATGAGTAAAATAAATATATTCTTACATGATAATATCATTACAGATAGATTATAGGTATAATCTCATAGGCGTTAGGTATAAGGCTCATAGGCGTGGTAATAATTTGTGGTTTTCGGACCGCAATCAACAATTATTATTTGGTATAGCAACCAATTACAGGTTGCTTATGCAAATAAAAGTAATCTTGTGAGCATTTTAATAAAACATTTTAAAACTAGATAGAACAAATTATATAAATAACAATGAAAAAACTCGTAATAAACAGCTTGGTTTTGCGGTGAAATCCGCGTCATGAAGAGTCATGAAGAGTCCAAAGTTTCGCTACCACAACTGGAAGCATCTTCAGGGGTGTGGTGCATCGTGATGTTTACTTGGTCTTGTTGTTGCTGTAGCTTAACAAGACATGTTATGCAACAACGACATGTCTTGTTACCGGAAGCCTACGTACCAAGTTTATCAAAAAACAGTCTGATCAAATTGAAAATTAATTCAAGATTGAATATTAATAGAATTTAGGCAGTTGCTTACATATATGTAAGCTACTGTAAGATCCCTAGAAAATGTTTTCTAAGGAAAACAGTTTCGAGGAAGGGACGTGTATTGTTAAATGCTATATAATATAAACATATGTATTATATATTATCTCTTTTTATTTTTTACAAACTAAGTTTAACTACTTCCGCCATATTACCAAGGTGTTGCAATATTTACAAAATATTTCATTTAAATAACTGAAAATGTATAACGCCCTTAAACATTTTTTGGGTGAAACTTAATGAAACGCCGCAAGAAATGCCATTCCATGATATGAATTTTTATAAAAGTTAAGAAAATGCATCTATGATATAGTGTTTTTTCTTTATTTTTTAATTGCTTTGCGAGTCTGAGTTATATAATGCTTTCTGGGAGCCTGCGCCTCCTCCATTTGCAGCTTACATAGAGATCAGCCAAAGTAAAAATGCTGATTATCATTTCTTTAATCTAGTGTTGAGGAGCATCAGTCATAGCCCACACTATTCTTAAAATTTTTATAACTGCAAAAAATAATTTTTTGAAGCTATTGATGGCGAAAAAAATGAAATTGTCAGTACCACTCGTATTTTAGTATATTCCCATAAGGTTTGAATAATTAGTTTTATATGTACTTCTTTTTTATTGATGCTGTGGTGTGATAATTCAGAGAGTGAGAGAAAAAGTTGGAATTAGGTTTCTGTCCACGTTATGTTAGTTTTATCGACACACGAATTAAAAAAAAAAAAGGTATAGAAAGTATAAGGGGTGAACCAGACAACAATGAATAAATTGAATTCATAAATAATTGAACGAGGGTTGGAGGGGGTAAACTCCAGACTACAGAGGATTATAGGCTCGCCGGAGCACCCCGTCAATTATAGATCAAACAAAATATTCTAAATATCTATGGGAGAAAAAAAAATCGTTTTTGTCTGCCTCATGACCTTATTTTTCCTAGAGACATCGATACTTCGCTTCACGCAAGCTTATTCCTCCAGACTATTAGTTGCTCTATTATAGATACCCATAGATCCAAGCTAAAACAGTTACTATCAAAGGAAACAAACAGAATACTTACAAATAATTAATGTATTCTGGGATAACATTGGCTATTATTCATTGGTAAAAAAAAGTCGTATTTTTAAACTTTAAACATGAACAATGATAAATTTTATCCTATAACCTGTACTTTCTCACATACTCACATACGTTGTATATATTGTGAGAAAGTAATATTGCGTAAATTAACTTTCTGTACTGCTAGACATCAAGTTTTAATATTATAGGCAAAACTACATAATACACTTTATTTAGGTAAGAATTAAAGCCCTTAAGCCCGCAGCAAAGGGCTTAATTTTATGTGTAGAAAAATAAGTAAATTGATTTAGATATCTATTTAGATTGGTTATGATATCTATTTGAAGACCAACAAATCAAAACAAACATTTATTTTTATTGAAATAAATGTGGTTGCCTAATCTTAGCGATAACAAATCATTTCGAGGTGCGTCGTCGGGACACTACTTGATTATATATATATTATTATTACTTTTATGCGTATTATTTGTAAGAGGTACCAAAATACATAGTACCATTATTGTTTTGCCAAATTATATTCTAAGGTATCGATTAAATTGACTTAAGGGCACTAACACACGATCTAACCGTGTCGGCCCAACCAAGTCACCCGACTTGGTCACCCGAGATAGGGACCCCCCTATCTGGTCAGTCGTAGACTCGGCTACACGCACGTTCCCGACTTTGTCACTTGCCACCGTTCCTTCGTCGTGTTAACATAAAAAACAAAACATATAAACAAACCAAATTGTAAATAATGATAGGCTCAAGCTGTCAGAACCAGCTGATTATTGTCAACTTGTCCGACGACAGCGCTACACACGGCCCGGTCTTGTCTGTTGGTTGCCCGACCTAGGGTGGTCTGGCAGTGGCAGTGCGCACCCGACAGCCAACTTAGTGCACCTACCAAGTTGGGCTAGAGCCTCGACTACACACCTCTACCGATTTCTCGTCCAACCTGACCAAATTGGCCCAACCCCCCGACCAAGTCAGATCGTGTGGCCCCTACAGCCAACTTTAGCCAACTTAATTTTCAATAACTTTAGATTTTTGTTCGACTTCATAGCTAAAACGATGTTTTCTCCCTTTCTTGACACTATCTGTAAGGGCTGAAAGCCAGCATCTGTTTTCCCAGGTTTTCCAATGTATATGAGACAAACTCTCTCATAATTTTTTTGCAGTCTTAGTTCCCATTGTGACTAAATAGAGTTAAAAAAAAGTCCATGTTGAATGATAATGTAGCTCTTTACCTAAGTAATATTATTACCCCACTGCCTTGTCAGTTTTGTTCGAAATAAGGTGAAAGTTGGAAGCGATGTCGCCATAAATTAGGTTAACGAGCTTGAGGACCTACTCGGGCCCAAAGATTTAATTTCCTCCTAAACTCGATATTACTTTCAATCTAGTGGAATCGATCCATGTCTTTCCTTCGAGACCCCTTTTTCCTATATCTATATTTACATCCACAATCTCCGACCAACCTGTCACATTGAATTAAAAATTGAGTGCGTTTAAGTAACAAAAAATACTCCTCTATCAATCAAAAGCTAGCTTATGATAATTAATTTAAATTTGGTTTTATAGTTTTTTCAGAAGGCAACGAAGGTAATGTGATCATTCTCAATATAGACTCTTAGCATGGAACATTTTTTTTTTTTTTTTTTTTTAGCAAAAAACAACCCCGTAAAATCTAAGCGAGTGAGATAGGGAAGTGTCGCATCTCTCAAACGAACGAACTTAATAAGGAAAAATTGCTAAGGAAAAAGACATCATTGGGAAAAGCATATGTTGATTTTAAGTTTTGGAATTAGTCTGTAAATAATATTCAACCGGGGGGTGGATTGCCGAGTTTTTTTTTGCCTCCGAATTAAAAATAAATATATATAATACAGAAATCTGTTTCAGACATCAGGGAATATTTTAGTTTCTGTCTACTGTTTAACTTTTTTGTAAACCACCAAATCTTTAAAACTACTAGTCTGATTTAGATGGTACGTCATAAATTGGTCATTGTTACTGTTATTGCTGTTGTTGCTGATCTCATAGTCTCATGATATTTTTAGTCCAGTCAATTTATCATAATTCATCGCAAAAGGTCCGGTATTTATGATGTTTGGATATGTTGTTGGGACTAGTACCACTAGTAAAAGCCCAAGTTTGCAGAATTCTAGATCCTGTGGAAGCAGAGTTATAGTTGAAAAACCCCCTGTGCCCCCCCCCCCCTTGGATACGCCACTGATGCAGCCCCAACATTATTTTTCTAGTAACAAGTTTTTCTTATCAAGTCAATGTCATAATATGTCGGATGTGTGTGTGACAAACCTATAGTGAATTGTAATATGCTGCAACGCTTTTAAGAGGAAATCAAATATATCACCTTAATGTGGTACGTGCTGTAGGTTGCAGACACACTAACCATTTGTAGGACAATACATAAAACTTAATTATTATTAGAATACTTGAGATTTGAAAATACGTTTGTAGTACTTATCCTAAATAAAATGTAGCTTCATGACATCAGTTTTATTCTTTTTGATTAACCCTGGGAATAGAATAGTTATTTATGCACCAAGGGAGTAAAGTAAGCCATTATTCCCTGAGGGAAAAAGTTTGTTTTTGAGGCGAAGCCGAAGGAACCATGGTCCCTAAATTCCGAGGCGAAGCCGAGGGAATTACACTTTTTCATTCCCGGGGCAAAGCCGAGGGATTAACGCTAATTAGCTCCCGAGGCGAAGCCGAGGGAGATAATGATCGCGAAGGGAATAATGAATAATGGAACTTTACTCACGAGGTACATACAATATTTTATCTCCAATAGAGAGTAAATACACATTTTCGTCCATTGCACAGTTTATCTTTATTATTTTAATAAATAACAATAATTTAATTAATAGCACTTTTAGTAGCAGATATAAGAGATTCAATATTAAAAACAAATAAGAATTGGAATTAAACTCAAATAGAAGATTATTTAGATGCAGGTTATAAACATAGATAAACATGGTCGTAAAAGCAGTGACGCCAGTCTGATTTCAACAACTTGATTACATTAACCATTCATTTTCTACTATTTATAAAATAATTAAGTTGGAATCTTTACTTTTTCGCCCTACTTTACTTTTTCGCCTTACTTTTTACTTTTTCTCCCTACTTTTTACTTTTTCTCCCTACTTTTTGAGTTCAGGGAAGAAAAGACCTGCTTTAGTCACTCTAAACTAATCCAAAATCATAACTTTTTCTTCCTACTGGAGATACAATTTATTTACTTTGCCGATATCTTTAAAGTAATCATGAACAACTCAAAAAATGTTAGATTCTTATTGTTATTTTTCAGGTCGGGAGTTTATATCAGCTGTTCTTGACAATGGCCATTCTTATAGGGATGACCCTCGGTCTAGAACCTATCCTGGGAAGAGTAGACACCTGGCAATATCTATTTCTGTTTATTAGTGCTGTGGCACTTGCTCAAATGTTGGGACTCATGTGGGTCCCGGAGAGCCCCAAGTATCTGCTTGATAAGAAAAACGACGAAGAGAAATCCAGAAAGGGTAGGTATGATGAAATTTGGTCCGGCATTTTATTTTAAAGTATCGTATCGTAGTTTTAAAAAATTTAAGTTTTCGTTGAACGATTTAAAATTTATGTTCCATGTAAACAATAAGATCCTTGAGTTCAATATTAATTCTAAGAAAGGAGAGTGAGAGGGGAAGAAGATCGAGATGTTTATTACCATTTTGATACAAACGTTCGATTTCTGATATCATTAACTAAAATTAAGCCCTATTTTTGCCCTCATTATTTCCTCTGTCTCTGATAGAGTAGCACAGATATGTCACGTTTATACATTAAGATTAAGATTACTAAAATAAAATTTGGTTTTAATAAATATACATCAAGATTTATTATTAGTAACTTAAGTACAGTCAAGTATGTATATGATTTGATTTATCATAATAAATACGCACTGACTCTATGAACTTATGACCACACAGCTAAAGTAAAGGGCCATCGGATCGGTCAAGACAACTATAAAGAAAATTAAGCATCGGTTATCCCTAACATTCTAGCTCTTAAAATCATAGACAATAAAAAATGTTCTCTAACCTACATTCGCTTAAAATTTGAAACCCTTTCAAATTATTAATTATCATTAGCAATCTTTAACAGCCCCACGGGGCAGGTCGTCGTCGGGTGTTAGGTCGTCGTTTTACATTTGTAAAAACAAGGGCCTTATAAAAAAAAGCAAGATTAATTTGAGTAGTTGGGTCTGAAATTAAATTAAAAGGCTCACTCTCGCAATATTTCGATGCTTCCTTGGTATCCCTACCAAGGAAGGATCGATTAGATCCTTAAGTAAAACCAACTTTTGCTCCTCTTACCTCTGGTTTTAATGACCTACCAGGAAATGAGATTCGGTTGGCCTCTAATTATCTTGTTTGATAAAATAGTTTCACATCAAGTATGGTGGATCCAGGAAATAGTAATTATTTTTATTTTCAAACTTAAATAAAGGCGTGGCTATAAATGCCGCGTCAACACCGGGGCAAGGATGTACAGCGCTTTGTAAATACATATCAGCAATAATTTCTTTCAACAAAATTGTGGAGACTCTTCCAAAGCCCCAAACCTTAGAAAATTTTGGGGCAAGCAATAATGAGCATTATTTTAAAGCTGGGTACACACCAAGCAACAAGCAAGCTTTCACGAACATTTACAAACGTTTGTGTCTCGTTTGGAACGCGCCGTCCACACTGTCCAAATATTTGTGGATAATGGTTTGTTCGTAGTTTTTCTTGTTTCTGTTCTTTTGAATATTTATTTTTATTTTTTCGTATGATTCCTTTTACTACTTACGAGGTCAGATGGCTAATATAATAAGGTGTCTATTTTATAAGAAAACTATAATTTTATTAATCGATTTACCTACATAAAATACTTACATTTTTTTTTTTTCATGTCAGTCAGTCAGTTGTTCTTTGGATGATGTGAAATGTTATAGTTTAAGACGAAAACATAAATATTCTAACATTAAATTGAATATTCAATTTAGTCATGAGTGAAAACCTGGAGGCACTGTTGTGCTTCTTGGTTTCATAAGATAAATTAGACAATTTTTTGTTATTTTGACACTCACTGAGTTATTATGGGACTCATCAAAATTCACATGAAACTTTGTATGCAAATTGAATTTAATGTACTAGAAAAAAATCAGAAATAACGTTTCTTTGCCTCTTTGAAATCTAAGAAAAATCGCCTATTTAAAATTATAAGAAGTAAATTCCTAACAAATAAACGAGATAAAATGGGCTAAATAAGCAAAAAAAGAAATCTGCCTCATGTAAAAAGTTGTGAGAATATAGGTTTTAGCCAAGTCTCTCTCCCCCGTCCAATTATATAAGTTATACTGTAGGACTAATTTATCCAATAAAAGTAAATTAGGTTGTCGTCTGTTCACCTCCCTATTCGACATTTCGACATCGACATTTTCTTTTTCAAATTATTCTACAAGTTTAAATTTAAATGTATTTTCTGACCTCACAAGAATATAGTGCGAGTGCATACTTTGATTTATGTCAACATATTGGTTCAATATATTGTTTGCAGCTTTTAACAAATTTCATGGCCACAAACCAACAGCCGAACAGGAATACGCTGAAATAAAGGCGGCATCGGATGCGTCCAAATTAGAACCAAAAATAACAATAAAAATATTCTTCTCTCAGAAAAGTTACGTTAAGCCGCTTTGGCTCAGTATATTTTTGATGATAGCTCAGCAGATGTCTGGAATCAATGCTGTAAATATTAAGTTTTTTTCTTTATTTTAGATTTATAAAAGACTGTACAACATTATTTAAATAATTATTTTAGTTTTAAATAATGGCAAGAATTAAATAGAAACGTGATTGTGTTAGGTGATGTTTTATTCGACGGAGATATTCAGAAAAACTAATATGAGTTTGCTTGAGTCACAGTTGTCGACAGCTGCTATAGGTTTGATCAACTTCTTAGCTACCATTGTTGCAGTAGCGGTCATAGACCGAAGCGGTCGAAAGCCTCTTCTGGTATGGGGCTTCATCGTAATGGCTGCTTCCACTGGCCTTCTCATGGGCATGTTATACTTAACCGTAAGTGTATAAATGTTTAAAATCTTGTGCAATCTTCATGGTTTAAGAATACTTTGGTATTTTTCAATATCATAAATAAACCTCTTTTTAGGGTTTTGTAGATACTTCTCAAAACCCTTATGCCGAGGGTGATGTGTCCGTCGCTCTTTGGCTCATAGCGCCCGAACCATTTAAGCTAAAATGCTGAAATTTGAAACACTGGCGTAACTTCCGGGCCCAAACACAGGACATATACACAAAAGTTAAAAATTTAATATGCGCATGCGAAATTCGAAAAAATGCGGTAAAGTCAAAAATTTAGATTTTTTTTAATTTTCGAGTGGGGTATCAAATGAAAGCTGCTGAATAGCAGATTACGAATATATGAATAAATTTTTAAATTTCGCTTTCCTTATTGGTCAAATAAATCAAAATACACCCAAAATTGCCCCCCCTCAACTACCATATAACGGCTGGATGTAAAATTTCAAAATAATTCATACTAATACCCTATTGTGGGGTGATGTAAATTCCGGGAGTGCATCGAAAAATTTTAAAAATTGCCAATTTTAGGCGCGAAAATTTAAAATTTGCCCAAAATTTTATTTTTTTAAAATTTTGAGTTGGGTATCAAATGAAAGCTCCTGAATAGTAGGTAACAAATATCTAAATACATTTTTAAATTTTGCATTCCTTATAGGTTAAAAAAATCAAAATATACCCAAAAAAAATTTTCCCCCCCCCAACCACTATAGATCGGCTGGTGCTAAAATTTCGAAATAATTCATGCTAATACCTTATTATGGCGCGATGAAAATTCCGGGAGTTCATCCTAAATTTTCAAAAATTGCCAATTTTAGGCGCGAAAATTTAAAATTTGCCCAAAATTTTATTTTTTTAAAATTTTGAGTTGGGTATCAAATGAAAGCTCCTGAATAGTAGGTAACAAATATCTAAATACATTTTTAAATTTTGCATTCCTTATAGGTTAAAAAAATCAAAATATACCCAAAAAAAATTTTCCCCCCCCCAACCACTATAGATCGGCTGGTGCTAAAATTTCGAAATAATTCATGCTAATACCTTATTATGGCGCGATGAAAATTCCGGGAGTTCATCCTAAATTTTCAAAAATTGCCAATTTTAGGCGCGAAAATTTAAAATTTGCCCAAAATTTTATTTTTTTAAAATTTTGAGTTGGGTATCAAATGAAAGCTCCTGAATAGTAGGTAACAAATATCTAAATACATTTTTAAATTTTGCATTCCTTATAGGTTAAAAAAATCAAAATATACCCAAAAAAAATTTTCCCCCCCCCAACCACTATAGATCGGCTGGTGCTAAAATTTCGAAATAATTCATGCTAATACCTTATTATGGCGCGATGAAAATTCCGGGAGTTCATCCTAAATTTTCAAAAATTGCCAATTTTAGGCGCGAAAATTTAAAATTTGCCCAAAATTTTATTTTTTTAAAATTTTGAGTTGGGTATCAAATGAAAGCTCCTGAATAGTAGGTAACAAATATCTAAATACATTTTTAAATTTTGCATTCCTTATAGGTTAAAAAAATCAAAATATACCCAAAAAAAATTTTCCCCCCCCCAACCACTATAGATCGGCTGGTGCTAAAATTTCGAAATAATTCATGCTAATACCTTATTGTGGCGCGATGAAAATTCCGGGAGTTCATCCTAAAATTTCAAAAATTGCCAATTTTGGGCGCGAAAAATTGAAGTGCACCCAAAATTTTATTTTTTTTTACTTTTGAATTGGGTATCAAATGAAAGCTGCTAAAGAGTAGGACACAAATATATATACGCTTTTTTAAATTTTGCATTCCTTATTGGTTTATTACTGATAAAAAACATTGTGACCCCCCCGGGGGATCGAACCCGGGACTCTTGAGATTGAAGACAAGAAATCATAATTTACATAATGGGTATGCTTACTCATTTACAAAACCCTAAAAAGTACTTGGACTAAGTACTTCCCTGTGATTTTTTTCGTTTGTTGATCTGCAGTCACTATTTATGAATATTCCACGAGTTTATCACAAATGTGTTCGGTATGTAGTTTATGTGAGATATCTGTAATCGGAATTCTAAAAAAATATTTCAGATTTATACGTTCCTATGGTTGGTTACTATAACCGTGCCGAATTTTGTGTGGATCGGTTCAGTCGTTCAGTCGTTCAGGAGGAGTATGCGTCCAATCCAAACAAATGTAAAGTGTAGTATAAGAGCTTTGCTTTGCTCAGCTCAATAATTAATTCATGGAATCATGAAGGACGGGAATCCAGCTCGTATCTCGTATTATGTATAAATTTCATATGCATGTAAGATGTATTTAAAATTTTGAAAAACAATGTTGCTGGGTCAATTAAATTATTTGTCAGGAAGATGAGAAGGTATATGGAATAATTGTCATAATCGTTGACCAATTCTTTAATAAAGCATTGAAATATGTAATAAGTACTATAATGACTAAACGCGTGTAGATGAAATAGGCTTGCATTGCGTTGTACTTACGTGATGCTTTTTTTTGTGATGCCTTTTTTTTGTTTTTCCAGGATGAAAAAGTATGGGCGAGGTATGTCTGCGTAGCTGCTATACTTCTATTTGTAGTAGCCTTCGCAGTAGGCGCAGGACCGATTCCTTGGTTCTTCGTTTCCGAAGTATTTTTGACCAACGCACGGCCTATTGCAGCTTCATTTATTGTACTGACAAATTGGTTTTTTAATTTAATTGTTGCATTGTGCTTCCCATCATTACAGGTATGAAAAGCTATATTATTTTACTTACTAACTAATAACCAAACTTACCAATTAAATATATATTATGTATAAAAAGAAAGTGTGTAGCAGTGACAAGAGTACCTAATTGCTTCTATGGCATCCTTACTTGTGGAAAGTAAAAAAAACAAGGTGTTTGGGGACAGTTAAATCTTATTCCCAGAACCTACACCGTGCCGACACAATTTCTGTCAAAAGTAATATACACCACGGAGGAATGATTCTAACCTTTTTAGGGTTTTGTAGATACTTCTCAAAACCCTTATGCCGAGGGTGATGTGTCCGTCTGTCCGTCGCTCTTTGGCTCATAGCACCCGAACCATTTAAGCTAAAATGCTGAAATTTGAAACACTGGCGTAACTTCCGGGCCCAAACACAGGACATATACAAAAAAGTTAAAAATTTAATATGCGCATGGGCAATTCGAAAAAATGCTGTAGGGTCAAAAAAAAAAAATTTTTTTAATTTTCGAGTGGGGTATCAAATGAAAGCTGCTGAATAGTAGATTACAAATATATGAATACTTTTTTAAATGTCGCTTTCTTTATTGGTCAAATAAATCAAAATATACCCAAAATTGCCCCCCTCAACCAACATATAACTTTAATATATTAAAGTGCACCCGAAATTTTATTTTTTTAAAATTTTGAGTTGCGTATCAAATGGAAGCTCCTGAATAGTAGGTAACAAATATATGAATATATTTTCAAATTATGCATATCTTAGTGGGCAAAAAAATCAAAATATACCCCAAAAAAATCCCCCCCCCAACCACTATAGATCGGCTGGTCCTAAAATTTCGAAATAATTCATGCTAATACCTTATTGTGGCGCGATGAAAATTCCGGGAGTTCATCCTAAAATTTCAAAAATTGCCAATTTTGGGCGCGAAAAATTGAAGTGCACCCAAAATTTTATTTTTTTTTAATTTTGAGTTGGGTATCAAATGAAAGCTGCTAAAGAGTAGGACACAAATATATATATGCTTTTTTAAATTTTGCATTCCTTATAGGGTAAAAAAAATCAAAATATACCCAAACCCAGGACTCTAGAGATCCAAGACAAGAAATAATAATTACATAATGGGGTTGCTTAATCATCTACAAAACCCTAAAAAGTACTTGCACGCAAGTACTTCCCTGTGATTTTTTATTCTACTCGTATTTCTGGGACATTATTGCCTGATCTTCAGCTTTTTACATTAATGCAAATACTAAGTTCAGTATATATTACTCTCAGACAGTATTTATATTAATTATTCTGAAGAATATTGTGACAGGAATAATCAAAAAAATTTAATGCACATTTAAGAAGAGGCACCGTACACTGTACACTGTAGTTCAGCCTGCACATTCATTACAGTAGAATCTTTCCAATATATCATTGTCGTTAATAACTTACTTTACTTTTCAGGGATTTTCCGCACTTATTAGCGGCTCCCCGTTATTCTTAAGTTCTAACCTCGGTGGACCCAAATTTCTAATCTCTGTTTTGAAGGTTTCACTCCATGGTTTGATCTTACGACGTTTGTCCTGCATGCCAATCTGTGACGTTCTTTTTACTTTCTCATATAAAAAAGAAGTATTGTGATTTGCGATGGCGTAAAAATTCAATTTTGAGATTTTGATGGATTTACACGTTTTGAGGTCTCTCCCCTACGTCCAAAAAAGTGGTTTTTAAAAAATGTCTGTCTAACGTTTGCCTGTGCAGACGCCTGGAGCATTCTACTTTAACAAGTATATTATGTACAATCAAAAACTAATAAATAGAAATCATTGGACTAAGTCAGTGGTTCCCAACCTTTTGTGTCTAATGATCCACTTTTGGTTGTTAAAATATTTTTTGCGACCCACGGTACAGTAAATAGCATAATATCCCTTAAAATGATGTGATTAGAGAAGGTAAGAAGAACGCAATATAGCAGTCAAATAAGAAACTTTTACTATGAATCTATGTGTACAAATTTTAAAAATTGACTTGATCGTTTACTTTTTGCCGACCCACTGGTTGGGAACCACTGGAACAAGTAATTATGAAGACGTATATGAGAAAGTTTGTTTTCTCCGACCGATTTTTTCTTCGGGCGGTGTCTGCTACAGCTTTTCGCGGCCAACGTTCCACTCTTATGTCTCACTTCTCCATCTTTACTATCGACATCGACATCTCATCTTACTATCTTCCACTTTCATCTGCCGCCGAAGCTTCTCATTCTTCACTCTTTCCAACCTGGATATTCATACAGCCCTTTCTCAGCCAATCCATATCCAAGCACCAATTAGGTCCTCTTGTTTTTCCGTCAGTGTCCACACTTCTGCTCCGTAGGTTGACGCTCTTAACAATGGTGATCAGAATAGTTCTTTTTGTATTCTTTTCCGTACAGCTCATCTATAATAGCCTAAATGCTTCCACTGACCTTATTCAAAGACCCCTTTAATTAAAAACTCTGGTTTGGCTGTTTCAGACACTTATGGGTCCTCTAGTGTTTATGATATTCCTTGGGTTTCAAATCGGTTCAGTTGTAATTATCATCTTCTTCATCCCAGAAACAAAAAATAGAACTGTTGAAGATATCATCAAGACATTCGCCTGAAACCAAAAGGCTTATTACAAAATGTTTTATTACTCCCTATACTTTATCTATATTATCAGCTTAACTGTGAATTTTATATTTTTATTGTTTATCTTATCCGATAAAATAAAACAAAATATATTATTTAAATGTAATATCTTTTATTTCATTCTTTCTAATTTATTTCTAATTAAGATATAATTTTTATGAATTAATTACTTAATTAAAATAATAAATTTGGACGCACTTAGTTTAATTATAATTTTGACGACGTCTATGACTTATGAATTATAATTTTGACGACCCTCTTTCATAAATGAAAATGGTGTTTGATAATACATATAATACAATACAAACGTTTTAGGGGGCCGTTTCTATAACTATTTTTACATATATTTTATCAAGGAAGCAAAATTAATTTTTTAATTGAGTTAACTATATTCTCATTATTCCTTTTAATAACGGTTATGTTAGTTCCATTAACGCGTACGATTGATCCTATGTATACAGGGTGTTTGGTCGAAGATGTAACAAACGAAGAGGGCAGATTCTACCCATCATTTGCAACAAAAAACACTATTTATACCATGGGTCAATTCTCAATAGTTTCGCCACAATAATTTTTTTTGTTATTTTCCAAGGTACGTCCATTTTACTTTAAAAAATCGATTGCTGCACCTAAAATATTGATGATAGAGCTGAAATAAAGGTACCGTTGGAAAGAGGAGAAAATTTCAGTTTAGAAAATGTCTATTTCAAATGCTTTAAAGGAGCAAAACATATCCATAAATTTCATTTTATTGTTAATTTTATCAAAAAAATTAAAATTTATTTTTGTTTAAGCCTGTAATTTAGCCAAAACGGCATGAGCTACAGTTTGCCAAATTTCAGTAAAACTTCTCCATTTATTCCCCTTCAATTTAAGTACCATAACACTATTAGTTGATATGCAATTTTTTTGAGCTATGATTGAGTTTTTGTAAAAAAACGACCGTAAAAACGCGTACAGACCACCTTACGTGTTACCTAGAGGAGATGTCTTAATTTTTATAATTACCCAAATAAGTGAGATGAATGAGCGGTTTTTTTTTTCACATTAAATTAAAGAGGACTGCAGACCATAATGACCATAGGTCCATCCTAATTGACCATAGTCCTATGGACTATGTAAAAGGAAATTTTAACTCTTATGATATTTGACCGGAATATTATTTATCATTATAAAAATGGCAAGTATTATTTTTATTTTATTTTTTTCAAACTTAGTCATGCTAAATGCAATTATTCATTAAAGAATAAAAATAAGGGGGGTTGACATTGTTAAAAAAAACACAACACACCCTGTGGAAACAGTAATAATACTACACTAAAAATAATAATGCTATTGTAGAAATAAGTTTTGTATAGAAAAACTTGTTGGACAAATTCATTAATGTAGAATTGCATTTAACATGATTAAGTTAAAAAAAAATATATTTTATACCTATTTCACATTTTTATAATGATAACTTACATTGGTCAAATATCATAAGAGTTAACTTTTACATAGTCCATAGTATATGGTCTTTTACATAGTCAATATGGTCATTTAGGGTTGACCTATGGACAGTATGGTCTGCAGTCCTCATTAATTTAATGTGAAAAAAAAAATCCGCTCATTCATCTCACTTATTTGGGTAATTATAAAAATTAAGACATCTCCTCTAGGTAACACGTAAGGTGGTCTGTACGCGTTTTTACGGTCGTTTTTTTACAAAAACTCAATCATAGCTCAAAAAAATTGCATATCAACTAATAGTGTTATGGTACTTAAATTGAAGGGGAATAAATGGAGAAGTTTTACTGAAATTTGGCAAACTGTAGCTCATGCCGTTTTGGCTAAATTACAGGCTTAAACAAAAATAAATTTTAATTTTTTTGATAAAATTAACAATAAAATGAAATTTATGGATATGTTTTGCTCCTTTAAAGCATTTGAAATAGACATTTTCTAAACTGAAATTTTCTCCTCTTTCCAACGGTACCTTTATTTCAGCTCTATCATCAATATTTTAGGTGCAGCAATCGATTTTTTAAAGTAAAATGGACGTACCTTGGAAAATAACAAAAAAAATTATTGTGGCGAAACTATTGAGAATTGACCCATGGTATAAATAGTGTTTTTTGTTGCAAATGATGGGTAGAATCTACCCTCTTCGTTTGTTACATCTTCGACCAAACACCCTGTATATAAAAATTAAGCACGGCCTTTCGAAAAAAAGAAAAATATTTTTTTGTCAAATCTAATAATTAGGCGACAAAATTAAACAACAGAAAAATACTGGTAAATCTTGCATTACGAATTTACAAGATTTTAGTTTAGATCGTAGTTTAGACAAAAAAATCAGATCTTGATCTAACTTATTCTATTACCAAAGTAAATTATTCAAATTAACGAAATATGACTATATATAATATCTACATCAATTTACCGTTTATACAATTTAAAGACCATCAAATCAAAACATCATTTATTTTTATTGGAATTAATATGGTTGCCTTAGCTTAGCAATTACAAATCATTTCGAGGTGAGTCATGGCCGTCGTCGGGGCACTATTTTATTTAATAATATAGATGATTATTAAACTATGGTAAGATTTATTCTTTCATGATCTTAGATTTATTATGATTTATTTTTTTCCCCTATTTTTACTTTATTTACAATGTACAGTTGTACACCTCTTTGCAGGGGAATTTTGTTTCCACAAGTAAATAATGATAATTATTAAATGCTTAGATCACCTATGGACCAAATTTTATTCAAATAAGACAATTTTTATTTCAGTTATCGTAAGACAAATATATGAAATCCTGTCTATTACTTTATAGTCTCAGTGGACAGTGGACCTGTAATCCATCACCATATTGTGTTGGATCTGGACGGAAAATAAAAAATAAACTCCGCCCATGATTTTTTAGAATCAGTATATCAAATTTAAATTCAATTGTTTAGGCTCTGAGCATCTACATTGTCATTAGTCATAGTTCATGAAACTAAAGACCACACACTTTTTTTTATTCCACCGTCACAACAGTATGTTCCATAAAACATGTGAGGGGTTAAATACTATGTAATATCTATATAGGTTTATTCGTAATGAAGGCGCCGTCGAACACATTACATGATTTATACAATACTTCATTTCTATTTCTGCTTATCGTAATAAAACGTTTTAAATAGAAAATTACGATTATTTAATAAACTCAGATTATTAGATTAATAAAAGTTATATATAAGTATGCTTTATTAACTTAAATAAATAAATACGATAGCCTTGACAAGAAAATTAACTTGATTACAATTAATAATTAGTTAACCCTTTTGTTGGTGAATCATTTTGAATCATAAGTTTATTGTGTGATTATTTCTTGTCATTCTGTAAACGTTAACTGACGGATTCGCACCTCCATCGACCATTAAAAGGTAATTGAAGGAAGTAATAAATATGGTCAATTAGGATTGATCTATGGACTAGACAGTCTGCAGTCCTTTTTAATTTAATGTGAAAAAAAAATCCGCTCATTCATCTTACTATTATTAGGGTAATTATATCTCCTCTAGGTAACACGTAAGGTGGTCTGTACGCGTTTTTACGGTTGTTTTTTTTACAAAAACTCAATCATAGCTCAAAAAAATTTCATATCAACTAATAGTGTTGTGGTACTTAAATTGAAGGGGAATAAATGGAGAAGTTTTACTGAAATTTGGCAAACTGTAGCTCATGCCGTTTTGGCAAAATTACAGGCTTAAACAAAAATAAATTTTAATTTTTTTATAAAATTAGCAATAAAATGAAATTTATGGACATGTTTTGCTCCTTTAAGGCATTTTAAATAGACATTTTCTAAACTGAAATTTTCTCCT
>KZ651275.1:187143-243925 GCA_001010745.2 Gerris buenoi
CCCCCCCCCCCCTCCCCATTTTTAGGGTTTCGTTGGTAAGTAAAACTAAAAAAAGGTATTCCTGCAGAATCAAGAAGATAAGTGCCAAAGCCAGTGGAGGTATTTGGAGTGGCCTATAATAACAAACGGTATATATGTCGACGATTGCTTTTTGGTAATCGAATATGAAATAGACCAAACAAACGACATACTGTCGTGCATGTACGGAATACACGACATAGATAGAAATAACGGATACGACAAACGGACCATAAACAAATTGATAGGACGACACAAGAACAAAACCAACTCGACACAACAGACAACACCGAACAACTAGCACTAATTTACGTTGGTAGAAAGACAGCGACTAACGAATTTTTTCAACAAACACGTCATTAAGAGAGCTTTCAGAGCAACATTGGTTGCAGACTAACAAAACGACGGAGTAAAACAACATACTATCTTGGGGGACCACTTAACCTTGAGTGACTATATGTGATGCCGGTTTAGCATACCCCGTAATTTATTTTAATCGTAATTTCTCTCTCCCCTTTCAACGCTATAAATTGTCTGTCAATTAGTGTGGCACATAATTCATCACATACTATTTCGTATACTTTAATGATTTTGTAACCTATTATTACCAAATTTGATACTGCTTAAAGGCTTTTAGAAAGTAACGGAAGCTATATGATCGTTCTAAAGAACGAGCATTTTTCTATGTATTCGATTTCAATAATTTCAAGATAGAAATCGGTTTCAGTTATCAAGGATCATTTTTGGTACCCTGTCTGTCTGTCGATCTGTTTCTTGTTCAAGTTTTGGCGAACATATCTTAAAAACTACTCGTTCGATTATATTGAAATTTGAATGATAGTTCATTGGTAGTCTATTGTTGGTCCCATGAAGTTTCAACATTCTGCACCCATTTGCATTGGGCTGATTTAGTTTATGCATCCTAATTTATTTTAATGAATCCAATTCCATTGGAGAAATTAGAGCCCAGACAATCGTGCAGGTGTGTTGTTTAATTATTTGTTTTATCGGCAAAATCTGGGCTGAGCCGGCATGGGGTGATTAAGTGTAAACGCAAATTTAATACTTAATTTGAATGCATCAGTCATTAAGTCATTACAGTTTCTTTTTTTTCTTTTTTTTTTAATGTATGCCGCGTACCAGTTATGTTAATCATTTGAAGGGAGGGGGCTTGACCCCCCCTCCACTGTGTACGCCACTGCTTCTTTTGTTATATCGTTACTTGACTTGACGCACCCCGTCTCACTGTTTTTCCTATAATCACATCTTTATTTATTCTTCCTTGCCTTCTATACCTCTTCCTTGCAATCTGCACTCTTTCATGTAGACTTTCCAAGTTCACTTCGATTCACAGAGCTCTATATTCCCGGCCTAGTGGTCCCCAGATCGAGCAAGTATCGATGGTAAATATCTCTTCATATATAATATATATATGTATGTAGGTATACATGACAACATGAGTTGTATAAAGTCATCAAATATTGTTGTTGTTGTTTTTATTTTATTTTTTTTTAAATTTCAACTTTAGTAATCTTGAGACCTTGATCACGGAAGATAAATATGTGTATTGGCAATGGCAATCAGATTAGCTGTACTACATCATTATTAATATCCACTCAAATCAACGACCTCAGTCAAATCGTATACAAGATAAATACACATTATTAACATAAATATAATTTAGTGTCAGTCTACACTTCTCTCAACTAAGGTAATTATTGTTATGTAATTAAAGATAATTATACATTAGTGATAAACATTTCTTGAACAATAAATATATCTGTTGCTTAGTTCTTTTGATTCTCTTGGTTAGGCTTGTAACGAAATTCCCAGTATTCTAGGATTTTAAGTCTCGGATTAACCAGAAGACTTCAAATCTTTATTCCTAACATATTAGAAATATTTTATTCCTATTATACTATATTTTTAATTACTTTTCATAACTAACCCCCAGATCGAGCAAGTATCGATGGTAAATATCTCTTCATATATAATATATATATGTATGTAGGTATACATGACAACATGAGTTGTATAAAGTCATCAAATATTGTTGTTGTTGTTGTTTTTTTATTTTATTTTATTTTTTTTTTAAATTTCAACTTTAGTAATCTTGAGACCTTGATCACGGAAGATAAATATGTGTATTGGCAATGGCAATCAGATTAGCTGTACTACATCATTATTAATATCCACTCAAATCAAAGACCTCAGTCAAATCGTGTACAAGATAAATACACATTATTAACATAAATATAATTTAGTGTCAGTCTTCACTTCAACATTACCACAATCTTCTTAATTTCTCTCAACTAAGGTAATTATTGTTATGTAATTAATGATAATTATACATTAGTGATATACATTTCTTGAACAATAAATATATCTGTTGCTTAGTTCTTTTGATTCTCTTGGTTAGGCTTGTAACGAAATTCCCAGTATTCTAGGATTTTAAGTCTCGGATTAACCAGAAGACTTCAAATCTTTATTCCTAACATATTAGAAATATTTTATTCCTTTCATATTTAGAACTTTACCATCACTTTAGAAGTTTTTGGGTCTATTATCAGACTCTTATATAAATATAACACTCATACACACACACACAAACAAACAAACATACAATCAATTATACCTATAACTGTTAAAGTACTTGACTGATTTTTAAGAAATTTGGTTGGTTTGTCGAAAGTAAGCCGCACATAGCCAAAGATAAATTTCACCGCCTCCGCACATTGAATTTTGCTAAATTAATTCTTTAAATCGCGTAAAAAATTATATTAATGGACTGTAAAAGCTTAAGCTCATTATAAAATAGTACGCGAGGAAGCTATTTAACACTAATTGGTAAAGACTACTTTTAAACAGCTATTTCTTTAAAAGTAACCCTCCGGTTTTGAAGAAATTTAGATGATTTGTTAAGTACATGCCACAAATGATCTTAAATTAATTTCAACCTCTGCGCTCATTTAATATTAAATAAAAATAAGTGTGGGCGCACTGTGAATTGAACCAGATACAATCTCAATTTGATCATTCGTAGGAAGCCATGTGCCATACTAATTGTCAGACTATTATTCATTAATATGTATGCTTTTTTAAAATTTCAGAGCGATCCTTGCAGAGACTTTGAACTGATTATTGATCAAACTGATGAGAATAATGAGTACAAGAGGAGTAACTTCTGTGGTGAGAAGAAGGACTTCACCTTCACCAGTGAGTCTGACGGAGCAGTCATTCTCCTAGCCACTGGACCTCAGGGAGGCGGCAAAATGAAATGTCAAGCTACTGCTATCAAGGCTGAATAAGTCATGATCTATTTTAAATAAATTATTTTATCAATTTACATCTTGTTGAATATATCATACCCAGAAACAGAACGGGGATGAATGAGTCAGCTGACACATTTCTGACATCTCGGTTTCGGTTTCGGATTTTTTTTGGTTTAAAACAATGCAGATTTTTAGGTGAAAAAAGTAAAATTGTAACTATGTTTGAACAGTTTAGAATAATAAATTCCAATCTTCTCAATATAATATGTTACTATCCATATGTTCNTGATAAAAGGAAGATTAATAAATAAAATGAACAATTTATAGACATAAGCTGAGTTTTAAGTTTGTTATTCTGTTAAAATTTATTTGTTTGTAATTCAAAACTTAATATATGTTTTTAGGAACTTATGAGTGCGTACTAATGTACTAGAGTGTTATTATTTATTTTTTTTTTTCTTTTTTACACATATGTATATTTAATTGGATCCACTTCAGGGTAAAAATAATAAATTTCAGCTAGTTGTTTTTGCTTGAATAGGTCCACAGAAGAATTGAGAATAGGTAGATAATAACAAAATACTAATCCTACCAGAAATACATCTCAAAATGTTTATCTCTATTTATTATTTAAAAATAAACTAATTGTCTTATTTATAACAGCATATAACACACCAATAAATTAAATTTATTAATAAAAGAATGAAAATCAACTAGTTTTTATTTTTAAATAGACACCTTAAAAATCCATAAAATAATTGAATATATTTAACAAACATTTATTTTTATTGGAATAAATGTGGTTGCCTTAGCGTAGCAATATTTATTTTTTATTTATTTATTTATTTATTTATTTATTTTTTTTCAATTAAATTTCCCATAACCATTTTCTAATCTTGAAATAATAAAATCGTCAAAAAATGAAAGAGAGCAATGCATTCTATGTTTCACTTCTAATGCGTGAGAGCCTTTACACAATTTTTTTTTTTTAAATATAATATTATTTTTTCACTAACATTATCTATATATTATATAACAATAACAGTTATATTATCAACATTACATAATATTATGATACAACAAACTAGTGTCACACGTAATATTTAGGGAATTCATCAAAATCGAACTATTGTGATAAAAGGAAGATTAATAAATAAAATGAAACAATTTATAAACATACGCTAAGTTTTAAATTTTTTGTTTTGTTAACATTTATTTGTTTATAATTCGAAACTTGACATATATTTTAGGCACTTATGAGTGCTTACTAATGTACTAATGTGTTTTTTTTTTTTTTTTTTTTTTTTTTTTTTTCTTTTTTACACATATATGTATATTTAATTGGATCCACTTCAGGGTAAAAATAATAAATTTCAGCAAGTTATTTTTTTCTTGAATAGGTACACAGAAGAATTGAGAGAAGGCAGATATGTAATAACAAAATAATAATCTTACCAGAAATATCCATCTCAAAATGTTTATCTCTATTTATTATTTAAATATAAACTAATTGTCTTATTTATAACAGCATATAACAAATCAATAAATTCAAATTAATGGAAAAAAAGAATAAAAAACCAATTAAAATCTTATCAGATGAGAATATAATTATATGGCATTCATATTCATATACTTTTGTCGAGTGCATTGATAACAGGGGTTTTGTTTTCGGAACTTACTACTCATACAAATAATTATTATAATAATATGGGAACTTGGTATATCAATAACTTGATCTTAAATCTCATCTTGTTAGATACCCGAATTATGATCTCTCGCCTTTTTTTACCTTTGTTATTAGGTTTACATTATTAAAAACTATACAAAATCTCACAAAATAAACTAAATAAATAATTCGAAGTGCATTTAAGAACAAAGAACTTAGTAGATGTAAAATATGTGATTTGTTTTCAGCAACAGCTGAATGAGTTCGTCTTATTGTTCATCAAGGAGACAAAATGTTCAATACTTCTCAATATAGCAAAAAATCTTACTTTAATTTCACCCCTATATTAAAAAATATTTAAAGGTGACCTATACCAACATAATATAAATTATTTCTCAAGTAGGTAGGTGGATCCTTGTTAGGGTAAATAAAAATATTTCATATAGGTTTAGGCGTTGGCAACGTTTCGACCTTGCCGGTCATTTTCAAGCCTATAAAACAACATTTATTGTTTTTTTTTAAATATAAAAAAACATAAGTTAACATATGCTATAATATTCTTATATCAATAATATTCTTTCTTCATCTGCATATGATTCCTCCATGTTGTTGTTGTTGGGTCTGGTGCGTCTAGTAGGCAAATCTCTAGTAGGCAGAAAAAGTTATGATTTTGGATTAGTTCAGAGGGACTAAAGCAGGTCTTTTCTTCTCTGAACTCAAAAAGTAGGGAGAAAAAGTAAACTAGGGCGAAATAGTAAGTACTGCCAACTAAGAATGCCAATAGAAGAGAATGCCAATAGAAGAGAATGAATGGCTAATGTAATGAAGTGGTTGAAATCAGGTTGGCGACATTGCTTTTTCGACCTTCATTATCATTGTAACCTGCATCTAAATAACTTTCTATTTGAGTTTAATTCCAATTCTTATTTGTTTTTAATATTGAATCTCTTATATCTCTGGTATTAAAAGGGCTGATAATTATTGATATTTATTAAAATAATAAATAAAACTCTATAATGGACAAAATTTTGTATTTTCTCCCAACTGGAGATAAAATATTGTATGTACCTCGTGAGTAAAGTGTCTTTATTCCCCTCGTGATAATTATCGCTAATTAGCGTTATTCCTTCGGCTGCGCCTCGGGAATTAAAGAGTCTTATTCCCTCGGCTTCGCCTCGGGATTTAGGGACCATGGTTCCTTCGGCTTCGCCTCGGGATTTAGGGACCATGGTTCCTTCGGCTTGGCCTCGGGATTTAGGGACCATGGTTCCTTCGGCTTCGCCTCAAGAACCAACTTTTTCGCTCAGGGAATAATGGCTTACTTTACTCCCTTATAAGGTTCATAAATAACTATTATATCTCGGAATTTTTTGGTCGTGTCTGGTTAGTCTCTTAATTTTTGNGCGATATAATTACAGGTTAATTAATTAGGGAACCATTGGAACCAGAAACAATAGTTAGTTCCGAGGGTAAAGTGAATTGACTAAATCAATTGTATTAGTGTTTTTAGAGACGTAATTTTAGAACTCTATTTAGCTATTATAATCATAAACCAAATTCTATTAAATGCATTACTTTTGACATAATGGTTTTAAGTAGCATAAATATGGTTCTTATACTTCAAAACTTTCTTATTTCTTAAGGAAGGAAGAAGGAAAAGGTCATAAATCACTGCAGGCGCACTGCATAAAATCCAGTTATTGTTTGTAGAGTTTAGACGAGTTTCTCTATGTAAAACTCTCATATCAGAGTGTTTTTTAAAAATATAAATTGTAACAAAGTTGTATATACTTTCACCAAGGACTTGAGGCTTGTCCACGACGAGCGTATTACAAGTCTTCTAAACACGCTTAGAAAATTCGATCACATGGAAAGTTTGATAGTTGCTTCCTATACATGAAGGAAAACAACTCGCATTATGACTTACTTTCATTAAGATGAAGATAATGATATTAGTACAGTTTTAGACCGTGTCTACTTTTTTTTAACTCAAACCATTTATTAAAAACTTGAAATGCTTCTAAAATTATTAAAACTTTCTAAAAATGTCAACAACAAAAAAATAATAACGTTTTATAACATATTCTTTTTACTAAGTAGACTTGATTTCGACATCGACAGAATACTATTTTGGCTTGAATGATACTGTCCTTCCACGAAATGTAATAATTTTATGTTTACCATAGCAGTTTTGACCTTTATAAGACCATCAATCGAAGTCCATTCTGGGAGAGCTAAAATTACTCTATATTAGATCGGAGACCAATACCAATGTGAGACTTGCGTTCTCTTACTTACAAATTTTACCTCCGTAAATGCTGTAAGCCCTGGAAAATACTACTTTGTTCTTCTAAAAATATTAGGCAAACATTAATTTGAGCCACGATGGCTAGTAAACAGTTAAGAATAATTTAATCTACAAATTACTTTAGCATTTTCAAAGGAAATAAGTTCTCTTCTTTGGAGAGGCTTTTCGCTTTTCATTATTCTATTGATATAATCTCCACTTAAGCTCTCAATCTTCAAAGAAGTTCAATGTGCAGTTTAAACCTTATTTCCCTCTACTGTTTTACCAATATTTTATATTTTATGTCTTGTACTGATGCAGTAACTGAATCACACTTTCGAAGGTTAAAAGGTTCTTTATTCTCAGTCTTAATATTTCTCTTCTACTCTTTGGGTGTCTAAACTATAATACAATATTCTTTACTTAAAAAAAACCTTTGACAAGCAAGCAATCTATGTAATTATCAGTACCTTAAATGTTTCTGCTAATATAACGGCTGAAGAAGTGAGCATTCTTACACACATAAAATAATCTTATTGAACTGTTTACACTCTATTGAAGTTCTATATTATTGAAGTTTACACTCTAATTTTTTGCTAACTGCCTCTTCAATTTGAAGTAGGAATTTTAAGCAAGAAAAAGATAAACATAAAAAATAAAAAAAATGAGATTAACTTGTTCGACCTTTTTTTATTTATTTATTTATTTTTTTAAAAATGGGATCAATAAAAATAATTTTATCTATAAACTGTTATAAATATAATTAATTTTAAGACATTTTGCTTTTAATAATATATCAAATTAATATTAAATAAAAAATGTCAGTACTGCCGAACCGAACAGAGGAAACAAGCCGAACATTGGTCTCTGCGCATGCCCAGAGTGAGATGCGCAGGCGCACTTTATACTGGGCATGCGCAGAGACCAATGTTCGGCTCGTTTCCTCTGTTCGGTTCGGCTGTCTGGACACGTCTTAAGGTGTCTCACCTTAATAAATACATGAGTTAAAAACAAAATAACTGATGTTATTCAATTTGTCAAAGCGAAATAAAACGAAAACATCAAACAAAAAACCAAATGTATGCAACTAGAAATTATTTATTATACCTTACTGCCTTTTTTTGTCAGGGAAACTGAGAATGTGACAAAGATGACTTTAGTTATTTCAAACTACAGCAACCATAAATCAAAGAAAAAAAGATTTACCGACGAACATAAAAAATAGAATAACCGCAAGTTCAACTAACAATAAAAATTACCAAGATTGGACGGTGGTTTACCAAGATTGGTATACAACACTTCATCTTCATTATGCTACAGTGATCGAATTAGTTACAGTTACAAATAAAATGTACATTAACTAAAATTCTGTTCTAATTTGGCTTTCGATCAACAATATAATTAATTATCAAATACTATAAAAAATAATTCAAATGACATAAATTCTTCTCATTTGAAATTATATTTTTTTAATTTGTAATGTAAAATTTAATTAGTTATGTAAGTCAAACATTGTAGAGTAATCCTGGTCATAATCCTTTATATAATCGAGTATAGTCCCGACGACGGGTGTCGGCGACGGGCGACGACGCACCTCGAAGTGTTTTATAGCGTTAAAAATTGATGAGCCATAAGCTGGGATTGAACCAGTGACCTCCAGAATTTAAGCCGGACACGCTACTATTGCGCCACTCCAATATAAAAAATATCAATGCATAAAACTTACTGTTTAAAGAGTAAATATATCTATTTAAATATTTTAATTATAATTGCGTAAAACTTACTATTTAAACAGTAAATATCTCTTTAAATATCTATTTTAATAATAACTAATTATCTCTCAGTTTTTTTTCTCAACCATAATAATTATTCTGTAATTCTGACCGTTACCACGGGCATAACGGCTAGTTATGTATATTTGAACTCCATCAAACCAAAACAAACCATTATTTTAGTTGGTAACAAATAAAAAAATATGTGAAGTGAATGCATTAGAAGTGAAACTTAAGTTCTAGAATAATGATGCTTAGGCTATACCAACTTTATACCTTTTTTTTTCTTTTCTCATTCCATGCAGATATTTTATTTTTAGATAACACTAAAGCTGCTATAATGGACCACTTAACACCAGATTTACTAAAGAAGATTCTAGTTCAATCAGGAGAGGCAGATGATATAGAGAGCGTGCTGAGCGGTGATAGTGAACCAGCAGTGGGAAACGGAGAGAACTACTGTAGTAACATTGTCAGGACACATATCAAACTTAAACTTACTTCTGGTAGAATATTCAATAAATCTCTTGTTCTTAAAGTCTTCCTCAAGGACATAGGAGAGGAAGCAAAGAAGGAGATGAAAATATTCTTTGCCAACGAAGCAACGGTATGTAAAACTTTTCATTGGAAATGAATTCTTTTAAACAAAAGTTTAAGCAAGTAGAATAAGATTTTTTTTTTTTTTTTTTTTTTTAGTATTAAAACTTTTTTATCTCTTTCCTTTCTAATTTTATCTTTTTATCTTTATAAAGATATATTATATAATTTCCCAAAACTGTTTCAACGTAAAGTATAAAGATAAGAACAAACGCCTTAAAATGCGTTAAGAGATTGGATCACTTTATGGCGACACGAAGATTTACAGTGATTTATTTATTTTTTTAATAGCCCGAAGACAGCCGTAGATTAATTTTAATCCCCTGGTTTATTTAAATCTTGCTAAATTGATACTTTAATTCAGACTGTTTTAAAATTGTTTTGATTTTTAAATGAATTAATGGATCAATTGAGCAAAATAAAATGAGCACATATGAAGGGTGCCGGATCATCTGAAGGCTGCATTAGAAGAGCCATCCAAATGTCTTATAAAATAGATAAGTAGGTAATTTTACCTAGGTCATAGGTGTTGTTAGTAAGAAATAAGTGTGCGCATGTGAAAAACAAGCAAACATGGGCAAAAAGTTCAAACTTAGTTCGATGATGCCCCTATATTTAATACAATTTCCTAGGTCTATATACGCTCACTATTATTAATCTCTTGCACGTTTTAAATTATCTTAAAAATTCTTAATTATAGACATTTTGATTTACAGTTGGTTTACAATTTTAATTGAAACTCGAGAGTAATGCTAGAGAGAGAGTAACTTCTCGGATGGAGTTAGAGAGCAGGGAAAAGGTAATAAAAAAAGATAGGGACAACAATGGTTAGGTAAAAAGGAGGCAGAAATAGAAACGCTAAGAGGGTAGGAAATTCAAACTTGAACCCCAAAAGTCTAAATATAGACTTAAGTTAATTAAAGGAAAGCTATTTTGCCCCAAACAGCTCGGACAACTAATTAGAATCTACAATAATGTCTCATCATCCTCATTGGGAGTAACGAAACTATAAAAATTAATGTTTGCTAAACAAAATAGGACACTATACCGGAGAGAACAAATTATCATCTCATTTTGATCTCTCAAAAATGATTCTTTTAAAAATATGCACGAACCTTCATTTAAAATTTGGCATCGAAATGTATTTAGTCGTATTGGGCCACTTGAGCTAATTCCTACTCCACACCGTTCTACTTAACTTTTTGAAATTTTGTTTTTTTCAATTTAATTTTAGATGTACGATAAGATACTGATTAATTTGGAAAGACTAGCCAAGAAGCATAATCTTAAAAATCCCAGAATATGGCCAGAATGTTATTTTGCAGATACCAACCTTGTTGTTTTTGAAGACCTTAAAGTAAGTTAACCTTTTTATTACCAATTATAATGATAATTATAATTTTTGATGTACTTCTCCCTTAAATGACAATAATCTGGGATGAAACAAAATCAACCAGAAAGAAAACAAGACAAGGAAATACTCAGGGAACACTACTCCGATTGTGAGTCCACCTGCAATTGAAACCTTGCCACTTATATGAGAACCCTGAGTATTGACGATATGCTAATTTGAGACGATAGTCATCAGAGGCTTGTTCTTTATAAATAATTTTTTCTCTGTGCAGGAGACAGGCTTCGTAGTTGCGCCAAGGCACAATGGCTTGACGCTAGATGAAGCCCTCCAAGTGATTGGTGGCATTGGGAGATTTCACGCGCTGTCGGCCGTTGCAGATCGAAGGAAACTTATTGAAACTCATCTTATAAGAAAAACGTATCCATGGGTTCAGCCTGGAAGCTTTATATCCCAATATGTCATGAAAGCAGTTAGCACAAGTGGTGATATAGTTCAGGCCTGGGGTAAAGAATGGTAATTATATAATATAATCTTTCATGGTCAGAGTATAATATGGTAGACCTTCTGGTAAAGACCGTGCCGCAAATTTGAGTGAATTTTATTCCTCATAATGTGGTAGCAACTAAAGGTTTTCTTCATGAGCACCTTCCTTGAGAATAATACCTGTACTTCACGGTCTCCTCCAAAAGACACAATACAGCTACACAGTGTAGTACTTTAACACCTTTAATATTTTTAAATTTCCTCAGGGAAGATGTCGGCAAAAAGATCGCAAATTATTCTAATACAATAATAAAAGAACTGAATGATCTTTACATGGAAGATGTCGAGCTTAAAGTCGTAAACCATGGTGATGCTTGGATTAACAATCTTATGGTCAAATATAACGAGAAAAAACAAGTCGAAAATGTAAGGTTAGTATAGCTAATGAATCAATAGATGTGATTCAAGAGGATTTTATGAAGTATCTTTCCACGTGAAACAATACATTTAAATTTATTTCTTAACTTAGTGAGAAACATAATTAAATACACACTATATATTTAATAAAAGCAGTTTCTCTTATCACTGCAAGCTATCTTTGAAAATATGCACCGTGTCTGTCAGTTTGTCTTTAAAAACCGTTTAGCTGAACATTGGACTTTCATTAAACGTAAGTTCATTGGATATTCATTCAACATTTTAAGCGCGAGAGTTTATAGGATGAGAAAAGATTCTGTACTAATTTATCTATTCATTGAGAGAAACTATAATTTCAAATACATATTTGTAATAAAACCGACAGTGACACTGTAATGAAGTGATAAGTTTTGTAAAAAAGATTGTAATGATTATGAAAAAAAAATCCTATATAAATTCATTTAAATCAGATCTTAACGTTTTGATGATCAAAAAGAGAAAACGATTTGTTACACTAGGCCAGATATCAGCTCTTTAAGGAATTGTTACATCTGACGGATGATAAGTTTATTTTTTGGTACATTTATCATTTATTTTAAGTTAGACTAACCAAGAAACCATGCAGGCTTTTATATAACTTGCAATGTTTGTATGTATGTTCGGGTCAAATCTTACAACTAAATTTTAAAGCAGTTATCCGCAACCGACTGAATTGAAATTTTGCATACACATTTAGTTTGGATGACAATGAATGGTAAGCTAAGTGGCGTCATTATTTGTTTCTTTTTAACACTGTTTCTTTAACTGCTTAACACTGTTTTAAACCCGCTGCTATGTCTAATAATAAGGGTAGTGTTAAGTTTATAAACTCTTCTTTTCTTGACGACTTTATCGAAGCTTATCGGATTATAGACACATCTCGACCAAATTCAAAGACAAACAGTCGTTTTGGACGAACTGTTGTTCGTGCACCCTCTCTACTGTGTGTAGAGAGCAGATCCCACGAACTTAGTTTGCCAAACCGAGTTCGGTGAACCAAGTTCCCATGAGTATAGTCTGTTTTAGGAATTATAAACATTTACCTTGATTTCAATCTATATCTTAACTCTAACGTTTCTCTTTTTACAAAGTTTTGTAGATTTCCAGAACGCAGCATACACTTCTTATGGATGGGACTTGGCTTACTTTCTGTACACAAGTCTTCAAGGAGAATCATTGAGATCTAATTATGACAGACTTCTGACTTCATACAGAGATAACTTTGTAGATACTGTACAACGTCTAGGTGAAGATCCATCCTTAGCTCTATCTCTGGATCAGATCAAAGCCGAAATAGTCAGACTTCATCCGTTCTGTTTAACCATGGCATGCTCAGTGCAGGCGTGCGTGTTTAACGTCTCCAAAGTACCGATACAAATTGATGAATTGGTTACAAACGAATCGAAACTAAGAGCTGTCTGCTCAAGTGACAATTGGAAATCAACAATGAAAGTCCATCTTAAATATTTTCAAGAACAAAATTTATTTTAAGATATAAAATATTTTTGTTTTACTAAATAAACATTTGCTAACAAAAATATAATATATTTTATTTTTATTTCAACCTCTAGCATAAAAACTCTGGGAGTTTTATGTGATGCTAATGTGTGATACAGACAGACATCCAGCTAAAAACCACTCAAATGATTTTAAAACCACCTAAAACGGATACTTTCGTTGAAATCTCGGTTTTGGAGTTTTTGGGGTGAAAACGATTATCATTCTTTAAACCTTTGGAAATGTAAAAATCAAATCATTAAATTATCATAAAATTATTAAAACCTCTTTTACGTCATCAAAACGATATCTGTATACGAGAATCTTAAAGAAAAAGTGTACTAAGTAATCATTATACTAGTGACACGGTAACGGTAGTGTCCTGGCTTAGACGAGCACAGCCACACCATTATTTACTAGAACCAACACAAAGATCTTTGGACACCCCTCTATTATCTTATTAGAGAATTAGAGATACTTAAGTAAATAATCGTACTCCTTGCCAACTACATACCTTCTTTATAATATATCTCTAGTTATCCTGAAATCGACGTGATGGTGGCTTTATAAAAGCCGAAAGAAAGTTGCTTTGATAAATAAACAAGTATTATCTTCCATGGAGAGACTGCTTCTTTATATTTATTAAGATGGCCTCCATCAACGACTACTCCTTCCTATTGGTTCATAAGATATATTATCAGTCTTAAGATTGTTAGACATATATTATATATGGCTATTATGGCTAACAAAACTATGTCTAACATTCATGTATTAGAACCAGCTGACCCGGCGAATTTCGAATCGCCTAATAAAGATTAATATAACATAAGAAATGTATAGCTTCTTCTGAAAAACCACGTAAATAGTTTATTTAGTTAAATAATGTTGTCTTATACGAAAAATGTATATTACAATTTACAATATATACTTGATACTTGTACAATATACAATATTGGCATAAGAGACATACAGATAAACAATCATTTATTTTTATTTACATCGATATAGATTATACAAATATTTCTTCCTGTATTTTCCATTTACCCCCTTCTAAAAAAAAAAAATATGACAAAAATGTATGTGACAACAATAACTGCAATCGTAAAGAGCTTTTCAACGATATGTATAATTAAAGGTTTTCATTACTTTGATATTTTTGCACCCCCGTACCCTTGAGTACCAACATTTTAATATAGTTTTATTAACTTAAAAACCTTTCCAGGCATGCCAACCATTCCCCTAAGTTTTATTGCAATCGGATGATCGGTTTAGGCAAGCATAAGAGACAAAAATTCATTTTACTATGTTTTTATCGGCTTGGTTTCTTGTTCGTTGGTCCAGTACAAATCTTGCAATCGATGTTTAACTAACTTCCCGAGTAGCTAGACATTTGAGACTTTTATAATAGCTCAGAAAACAATGGCAATGAATTATTTTAATACTTTTAGCCATCTTTCAGTTCAGCAGAATTTAATTCGTTTTCGGCAAATTTTGCTGTTTGGAAAGTTAGTTCGGAAAAAATCCGCACGTTATTTNTAGATAATATAAATAATATATAAAAATAGATATATTTTTAAATAGAAATAAAAATAAAAATCCAACAAATGTAAAGAAGTTGTACAGAATGTTCTTCTTTAGACTGTTATAAAAACAAAAGTGTGATATTCCTTTGTCCTAAAGTACATTGGTCTAAACATTCTTTTGTCTTAACAGTTATTTAGTCAAAGAAATTTATGAACAATTATTATATCTATTTATATTAAAAATTCATTGAGAAGTTACAATCTAAAGAAAGTACCCCTTAACCTAGGCCAAATAGAGCCTTAGCATAGGTCATATACTCCTTAAACTTAGGTCATTTACACCCTAAATTAGGTGAAATCAGTGGCGTAAATAGCGCCCCCGCCAACCCCGCGGGGGGGCGCCTGCTCTAGGGGGCGCCGAGAAATGTGTAAACAATAATATTTAATAATAAAAATTAAAATAAACTATGTGGGCGGAATTATTTGGGAATTTGGGAGATAAAAATAAATTAGAGATCGAAGAAATCAGTGTGAGAATGTCATTAGATGTTATGGTTTAGAGCTCAGAGCTCAGTTTGATGTTCAAGTTATATATGTTCAGTTTCCCCAGACCTAATAGAGTAAAAAAAATAATAATACCGCCGTATTTATTATTTTTATTTTTATTTTTTTTAATACATATTTTTCACATTCACCTCCTATTCAATTTTACCTCAGAAATGCATAAAACTGCTGTTTTCAGAGGTAATATTTTCAAAAATTTTCCGGGAGAGGACCCCCCAACCCCCCTACATACTTGTGCAATGTTTATGGAAATATGGTGGCTCATTGGTCATCATGACCTCATATAAGACTAAACCATATGCGTGTATATCTTTTTCTTTCACGTGCGCACAACACATACCTACAGTAATTTACACCTATAATATCTTCAAAATTACTCATTTGATTTTTATGAAATTTAGATAGTTTGTCGAAAGTAGCCCGTAGATAATCCCAGATTCATTCCAACCGTCTGCGCTCATTAAATTTTGCTACATTTTTACTTTATTTCATGTATGAAATCAAATCATTTTGACTGATTTAAAATAAAAACGGTGAACATTAAATAAATTCAGCAATAATAAGTTTTAAAAGCATAAAGTAATTTAGTATACAAAATAAGACCCCAGGAAGCTTTGTACTTTGTGCTACAATTGGCAGATAGATGTGCATCTGTATATGCGAATAAGATAATCCAGTGTGTCGTCAAGCAAGGAGCAAGGTTGCTAGTTTGTTTCCATCTTATTTATATGATATTTTTGTATTATAATTTGACTACTATTTATTATTTTATATTTATAAATAAAAATAACACTATTATTGTAGTAGTACTGCACACGAGAATTAAAAAAAAAAATAATAATGATAATAATCTGTTGAGAAATCTGTTAGGGGGGCTAATTNTGAACAGTCAAATGTTGTCAGCAGACAATACACGGCAGGGGGTCCAGGAGGTTCATCTCTGGTAATAAGATGTAGATGACAGTTAAATGTTTAATGGTGAACAGTTTAATGGTGAACAGTCAAATGGTGAACAGTCAAATGTTGTCAGCAGACAATACACGGCAGGGGGTCCAGGAGGTTCATCTCTGGTAATAAGATGTAGATGACAGTTAAATGTTTAATGGTGAACAGTTAAATGGTGAACAGTCAAATGGTGAACAGTCAAATGTTGTCAGCAGACAATACACGGCAGGGGGTCCAGGAGGTTCATCTCTGGTAATAAGATGTAGATGACAGTTAAATGTTTAATGGTGAACATGTGCGTTCAATGCGTATAGTCTTTTAGTCTTATTAATGTTTTACGTCTTCGAGTCTATTCGGTCTGCATCTTGTCTTCCATATTTTCATGTTTAAAACTTGTATCTACGATTGCATATGGAATATAAATATTATTTCACCCAGTGATTGTTTTCAATTTAGTTTGGAGATTGCATTATGCATTTTAATGCAATGCCCATACACTGTTCATTACTGCACTGACAGGTTGCAGCAGTAAAGGTAAAATAACATTACCGCATCGCTTCACTTCGAATAGCCTCGCTTGTTTGATAACCTTGGTTGTTTTTTCAAGTGATTTTCCATAGTTTGATTTTCTGTGGTTTGGTTTCAAATCTAAAATGATTGATTTTATTTTAAGCCCAAGGACTTCAGATACAGTAAAGTACTTAACGCTTGCTTAAATATCTATTTTATGGGCACGTGTGTATAACATTTGTCTATAAAATGGTGCTTTATACTTTTGCAAATGTAAATTCAGTAATATTTATTATTATAATTATCTTTTAAACTTTAAAAATATAAAAAGGAAAAATAAATTTATCTTTTATAATAATTTTATTCTTAAAACTTCCAAGCTGAATAAACGCAATTAGCTGGGTTTTCACGGTCGACATGTTTCTTTTTTAAGAAAATGTAAAATTAACTAAAAATAACTACATTCAAGTTTTCAAAAGAAAAAACCGCAAGAATTGTTTCAAACATTGAGGATTCTACATTAACCTGACCATTTAAATACCCACAGATAAAAAAACACTAAAACACAATGGATGGGAAACAATCTGTTAGAAAACTTCAAACTTGCAATAATATTGTTAGTATCTTTTTTGTTTGGACACATTAAATATACATTAGAAGACAATCTACCTCGGAAAAAAACTCAACATCCATTTCCCCTTTACTTTGTTGAATTTCAATTTTAAAAAAGTAATTAAGGGAAAAAAGAAGGGAATTAAAACTCTTAATGGAAATGAAGAAATAGAGGAATAATGATATAAAAATGTAAGAATAGTGAGTATGCAAAAGAACGCTTTTGACTAAAATTTCAAGCGTATTTCCGTGTTTATACCACAATGATATTTAAGAAAACAATATAATATTATGTGAAGTCCCGTCTATGATATCCTAGGCTTGTAATAAACTAACGTTTAACGTTTTGACGATTAGGATGTCAAAGAAAAACTATTAGGAAGAAAAACTAATAAAAAGGAAAACTACTATGACTAAAATTATTATGAAGGAAAACTATTAGGAAGAAAAACTAATATAAAGGAAAACTACTATGACTAAAAATATTATGAAGAAAATTCCGTGATTAAAATTTACTATTATAAATTACAATATTTACTATTATTTTATTAAATTTGAACATTTACTGTAAAAATATCCTACCTAGAGAGGAATCGAACTTCAACCTATTACATTAAAGAGCATAGTATAGAGAAAACCAAGTGGAGGAAGGTGTTCAAACTTTATTTTGGTTTAGTTGCTTGTACTTCGAACTTCTTTAATTGGATGAGATATTTCCATATAATAAAGAGTTAGTTCATTTCAGACTCAGGCATCTTGTTAAACATTTAGGGATCTAACATGTCTATTTTTAAGATGTTATTTTGTAATAGATGAATGTCATAAACAATTATTTGTCTTTAAAATGTCTACAAAGTAAAACAGGTTTTTCTCTTTAAATCATGCTACGGGTGCGAGGAAGTACAAAAAATCACAGGGAAGTACTTGCCCCAAGTACTTTTTAGGGTTTTGTAGATGAGTAAGCATACCCATTATGTAATTATGATTTCTGGTCTTCGATCTCAAGAGTCCGGGTTCGATTCCCCGGGGGGTAACAATGTTTTTTATCAGTAATAAACCAATAAGGAATGCAAACTTTAAAAAAGCAAATATATATTTGTGTCCTACTCTTCAGCAGCTTTCATTTGATACCCAACTCAAAATTTTTGAAAAATAAAATTTTGGGCGCACACCAAATTTTTGCGCACAAAATTGACAATTTTTACAAATTTGGGATCAACTCCCGGAATTTTCATCGCCCAACAAGAAGGCATTAGCATGAATTATTTCGAAATTTTAGCACCAGCCAATCTATAGTGGTTGGGGGGGGGAATTTTTTTTGGGTATATTTTGATTTTTTTCCCCTATAAGGAATGCAAAATTTAAAAAAGCATATATATATTTGTGTTCTACTCTTCAGCAGCTTTCATTTGATACCCCACTCAAAAATTTAAAAAAATGTAAATTTTTGAGTTTACCACATTTTTTTGAATTGCGCATGCGCAAATCTAATTATGGACTTCTGTATATTTTTCCTCTGGTTGGGTCAAAAAGTTGCACTAGGATTCCAAATTTCAGCACTTTTGCTTGAACGGTTCGGGCCCTATGAACCAAAGAGCGACGGACAGACGGACACATCACCCTCGGCATAAGGGTTTTGAGAAGTATCTACAAAACCCTAAAAAGTATAATAATATAATCTTATTTGACTAGGTTGTAGAGGGTTCAAATGGGAAAATTTTCTGTTTTCATTCCGTATCATTTTTGATCGAATTATTCAAGTATAGTCTGAATTATGAATATAGGGTCGGCGCTCTAATACAAGCAAGAGATTTTGGTAATCATATATGAGCTATTGTTATCTCGTTATTTAATATCCCGGTCATCTTCAGTCAAACCCTTCTTTCATTAAATAATAGACTAGTTTTTATTTATAGTCGTGATCATCAATGATCATTGAACAAATATGTTTTAGTTATCTAGGATTGAAACCTTATATCAAATTGTTCAAACATTAATTTCTGGCTAGTACGATCTCTTGAAGCCATTTGGAGAAATTCACACAAATCTATATGTACTACTGTTTATCGCCCACCACTTGTAAACACTCCTATCCTGAGCGGTCGGTAATGTTTTATTTTACAGCCATGGGACCTGTAAAAATGCATGCTTTATCTTTACAGGGCCGCCGCTAGTTCGAGAAGCGGCCGCTTCCTGGCCGCGGCTTGCAGGAAGCGCTAGCAGTTCTCAGCGTCAGCTGTTCAATTAGTAACAATCAATATTTTTATAACTGTGGTTTTGCGGTCAAACTAATTTAAAGTAAAAAAAAAAACCATGGAAATTCGCTAAAAACAAATGCATTACTCGTATAATCTTCATGTAGGTTTATTTGAATTTGAACTGGAGCAATGTGGTAAAGTTACTTTGCAGAATATCCGAGGTCTTTTTTCAGTGAGGTAATGGACTTACCTTACAAATTCCTTTCAAGTTCGTAAACAAACCTTTATCACAGATCGTTCAGGAATCATAGGACAGTTTTATGCGCATGCGTTTACTTTGTACTGTTATAAAATCATCGTAAAGATGAAATTTGTTTGTGACTCTTTCCAACTGAATTAAAAACAGAATAGATAACCTAACAGGTAGATAACCTTTCTGTTGACATGTTGATTGACAGTAATGCTCATGTCGTATCAACCAGTGCTTGGTTTTGGCTGAGGATCGTTTTGATTCTAGATCTAGAAGACGTCGTTCAAGTTTAAACTAATTTCATCATATTTCAATTTCTTGATCGGAATCTAAAGTACGAGTATGATTGTTATTAATAAGGTGTGCAGCAAAATGTGACCATCAGAAGGAAAGGTCGTAAAGTGTTTATCGAAAGGATTTTAAATATGTTTTGCCAATGGCCATATATATCCTTGCATCCTTAGGGTATGCAATATATGCAATACACTTTATTCACGGTAGGGTCACGAAAAGGTTAAGGAGAAATTTATAGGGTCTTGGCATCAAATGGTTTGAAAAACGCTAGTTTAGACCATCCGGTAAACGATTCGCAAGCAGCCCATGCATAGGTTGGCACTGTTTGAAATGCATTAATCCATGCGCATGCCCGTAACAATCCCGCAACCAGTTCCTTGCTTTGTTGGAACAAACCTGACATTATTTGTTGGCGCTCTTTTAGTTTGGTACCCCTCTTTTTCATTGCAAATTTGGCATGACCCGGGGAGTATGAATATTTGATGAAGGTAAAATATACTTCCATGTACGAGTATGTAGAAATAATAATATCCTTTGGTCTAAGGTCTATATTATCCTATTAAGAAAAAAATATATTTTGTCCAAAAGCCCTTTTAGATAAAACAACTACACATTTCTCCACATAGAAGTAATATCATCCCTTTGTTTTAATAGTTAGTTAGGCTGAGTTTTGTTATCATTTTTTACATTCAGAAGTGTGATATACCTTGGTTCAAAAATACTTAGGATTAAATATACCTTTGTCTTTGTCTTAATAGTCCTAATAGTTACTGAGACTAGCGCAGTTATCATTTTTAAATTGTGTGGTATGCCTTTATCCCAAAGTATTTAGGATAATATCCCTTTGCCTTAATACTTAGCCGCAGAATAGTCAACTAAAGTTCTTTCTTAACTAAATTTTTTCTAAATTTCTTTGGTGTCTCCTTTTAGGGGTGTACTAAAATAAAAGAGTCACCCTAATGTTTATACTTCATAGCCACTGGGTCACTGTGTATACTATAGAATAAAATATAAATCCTCACGGATTTTCATTTAATATTATCATGTAATTTATATTTCCTATCAGTTGTCTTCTAAACAAAAAATAAAACTTAAGTTAATAAATCACTTATCTAATCCTGTTATACTTGTTATCAATTCTTACTTATTTGTTCCGGAATTGTAAACAAATGATAGATGTGTGCAAATAGTGACGGGTACTAGATAATATAATATTGAACTTAGATAACGTATCAGTAATACCTTCATGTAGGATAATATGATAAGTAATGCAAGATTAACCAAACATTCCAAGTGCACAATATTTTAACATGGTAAAGCTTTGTTGGTTGCATTGATAACAAAGACAGATAAGAAAACAGAGGTAGGTCAAAGAGAATATATTTATATCTAAAGCCTTAAAAAACGACCAAAGAAAAAAATTTTTTTTTAAATAAAATTATTCAGACGAAGTCAATCTTCTATTGATAAGAGATTTATATCTTAAATAAGGTAAGATTTTATTTAAATATTTATCTAATTCTTAAAATAGAATTTTGGTGACATCATAATGCTTTCACTATTAATGTAATATGCAATCTATATGAGAAAGTGAAAAAAAATGTTTTGGCCGATACATCTCGTATACAACTTTCTCATTTACGAATTCATAAATACTGATTATTGATCAAGCACATTCCATTCATTTGTTGTTTTTTCGAGTTTTCATAGCAATTATTATACTGAACATTCCATCAAATTTTACCATAAAAATATCTACATACTTGCCTGCGGGAAAACGAACCCTTTTGCTTTTTTTAACTATTATCCCCCCCCTTAGGGTATGCAATATATGCAATACACTTTATTCACGGTAGGGTCACGAAAAGGTTAAGGAGAAATTTATAGGGTCTTGGCATCAAATGGTTTGAAAAACGCTAGTTTAGACCATCCGGTAAACGATTCGCAAGCAGCCCATGCATAGGTTGGCACTGTTTGAAATGCATTAATCCATGCGCATGCCCGTAACAATCCCGCAACCAGTTCCTTGCTTTGTTGGAACAAACCTGACATTATTTGTTGGCGCTCTTTTAGTTTGGTACCCCTCTTTTTCATTGCAAATTTGGCATGACCCGGGGAGTATGAATATTTGATGAAGGTAAAATATACNTTTATTTATGAGGGGAGTAACAATCTAAAGAAGATCATTCCGTACACCTTGTTTTGATTGTTACTCCCCTTTGTTTTATTTATGAGGGGAGTAACAATCTAAAGAAGATCATTCCGTACACCTTGTTTTGATTGTTACTCCCCTTTGTTTTATTTATGAGGGGAGTAAAAATATAAAGAAGTTCCGTTACTTTGATTCCGTTACTTTGAATTCCCAATTCAGAATATTTGCTTTACAGAAAATATTCCTTTATAATTGAGGACTACTAGTGTCCCGACGACGGCGACGACTTTCCTCGAAATGATTTGTAATTGCTAAGCTAAGCCAACCACATTTATTCCAATGAAAATAAAGGTTTGTTTTGATTTGTTGGTCTTTAAACAGATATAATAACTTATCTAAATGCATATACTTATCTTTAACACAATTTTACTAAGGCAACCACATTTATTCCAATAAAAATAAATGTTTGTTTTGATATTGTGGTCTTTAAACAGATATAATAACTTATCTAAATGAATTTACTTAGTTTTAACTTTTTTTCTTTTTTTTTCCTAAATATAAAATTAGTTCGTTTCCACGGGCCTAAGGGCTCGTACGTAATAAAAAAGAACGATATTGTATCTAAACTTTTGTTTCACATATTTCGGACCAATTTTTGAAGTGAAACTTCTTTGGCGGCGGTAGAGTAACTTTTTTCATATAGTGATATCGTGTAACGAAGTTTGCGATTCGAGACTCGTCTAAGTTTCCAACATTTTTACAGATTAATTGTAATGAAATTTTTGTGACGAAAGTAATGAAACGAAAGTTGTGTTTCGAGACTAATCCTGGTGAAAGATTTATCTGTAAAAATCTTTCACTCAGGCGAGATGGGAACCACCGACCTCCTGATCATGAAGCAAATGTGCTAACCATTGCTCCAAATACATTGACATGCAGAGAGAACACAAAATTGGTATATAAGCGTAATATTAGATGGATTATAATTAGACTATGTTCATGGCAACGGGCTTAATTGTATACTTACAAGAAAAAAGTAAAAACTAATTAAATTAATTTAAATATGCTATTAGATCTATTTAAGTCAAAACAAATATTTATTTTTGTTGGAATAAATGTGGTTGCCTTAGCGTAGCAATAACAAATCAATTCACACATATTTTTTTTAGAATCAAATTTTGTTTTTACTTTGAAATTTCTTACACTCTTGTAGGAAATAAATTAAATATATATTAAATTTTGTATAGTGAAATTTTTATTTTATATACTTTAGCAGCGCCTGCGCCTATTAATTGTAATTGGTTAAATGTATTATTATTTACATTTAAATTAGCCCTTTAAATAATTAATATTATACAATTTTTATTCCTATTAATTTATGTAACTGTGTATTATTCTTTAAGTGTAAGAATTTGTAAGCACATTTTCTCTTTAGATTTTCTCTTATAAGATATTATTTTTAACAAACTCTGACATGATTCAAAGTTTTATTCTCTCAAAATATAAATTATAATAATTAATAATTAAAACTAATTAATTAATAGAATCAATTAAAAGAAGAAGGAAGGAAACAAGTCAAGGTTCACTTGACTCTCTCGTACCCGTGTTGAATTTAAAGTTTCCTGTTAAACGACTAGAAATGAGTCACCGTTTGTATTTCGTCTTGATTCAAGGTGAGGTAAAGTGAAGACGTCACCAGATTTTCTAGCTTCGTTAAATGATTCATTATTGTTAATATTTACTTTTTATTTTTTCGGTTTGTTCTCTCTCAGTATTACCTCGTGTTGGCAAACGTGCTGAATTAATTAACGTGAAATAAATCACAAAATATTCTCATCAAAACCATTTCCTTTTTAAATATAATTTTATAAAATTAGTTGTTTCTTATGAGATTTTTGAATTAAACATGACTGTTCTATAAAAGGATTTGAAGGTCTATAATTAATTTAAATTCTCTTTCCTACTATTGGGTGTTCTATTAAAGGACTTGTAGGATTGTAGGTCTATAATTAATTTAACTCTTTCCTACTATTGGGTGTTCTATAAAAAGATGTGTAGATCTGTAATTAATTTAACTCTATCCTACTATTGGGCGTTCTATAAAAGGATTTGTAGGTCTATAATTAATTTAACACTATCTTTTTATTGGATGTTCTATAAAAGGATTAGAAGGTCTATAATTAATTTAATCCTACTATTGGGTATTCTAAAATAAAGGATTTGTAGATCTTTAATTAATTTTACTCTATTCTACTACTAGGTATGCTTTATAGAAGGTTTTGTATAGGACTATAAAATGCCGTGTAATTTGGTACTTTCGTTTCCCTGTCGTATGGCATCTCTTGTTTTAAATTTCGGCGGTGCGCAATTCAAAAGAAAATTTTGAATTTCTTTTGAGATTTTTGAATTAAACATGACTGTTCTATAAAAGGATTTTTAGGTCTGCAATTATTTAACACTATCCTAATATTGGGTGTTTTGGATTTGAAGGTCTATAATTAGTTTTACATTATCTTACAATTGGGTGTTCTATTAATTTAACTTTATCCTACTATTGGGTATTCTATAAAAGGATTTATAGGTCTTTAATTAATTTAACTCTATACTACTATTTGGTATGCTTTATAAGAGGGTTTTGTAGGACTATAAAATGTCGTGTAATTTGGTACTTTCGTTCCCTTGTCAAGTATGTTGTGTTTTAAATTTCGGCGGTACGCAATACAAAAGAAAATTTACAACTTCTTTCTGTTTATTTTTAAATCAGTAATGGCAACTGAAAAGGCTGTATGTTATTAGTTTTAACAATTATAATTTACATATTTATTTAGTTTTAAACAAAATAATTAATTATATTCTTTCGAAGTAAAGCTCGTCCCGTATTTGAAGGTTATTGAACATTTCATTGCAAGGTGCATGCTTATCGATGTACTCACAGTGCTTATTTCCGTACATGCATTATATGCACGTGTAAGGTCAATACTTACATACGAAATAAAAAAAAAAAAGCGGAAACAATAGACAATTCTTATAAAATAATGTTCAGGTAGGAAGGTTTATAGTTAATGTTAGATGTCACGGAATGTCCTTCTTCACATTATGGTGTAAGAATTTTAAAATGTTTTATGGAAGACGTTGCTCTTAACAATAGTAATTTTAAAAGTATACAAAACCGTCTTCTAAATGATAGTAGTTATCTTCATTACTTGTGAGATGAATGTAAATGTGAAGAAGAAGAAGTTAAGGAGTTTAGAAGTTGAGGAGCTGATGAGTTCAGAAGTTGAGGAGTAATCGAGTTGAGAAGTTAAGAAGTTGAGGAGTAATGGAGTTGAGAAGTTAAGAAGTTGAGGAGTAATGGAGTTGAGAAGTTAAGAAGTTGGGGAGTAATGGAGTTGAGAAGTTAAGAAGTTGAGGAGCTGATGAGTTAAGAAGTTGAGGAGCTGGGAGCTGATAAGTTAAAAATTTTAGATGTTTAGACAGAGGTTTATCACCCTCATAGACTTGTTACATTAGATTTATTTTGCATCACCTTCTCTATTTATCTTTTTAGGGTCCGTAAGAAAACCCCCACTAACCAAAATAGGACCCTTATAATTTCTAGGACGCACTGAGTAGATATAGATATTTTTTAAGACCCCACGGGAAAAATGTGGAATGTTATATTTTTATCTATTATAGAAAAATAGATAATCATCAATTTGTTCAGCTGAATAAGTAGAATCCAATGGTCTGAAAATAATGTAAATATATTTATAGATGCCATAAAATATTCTTCTTATTTAAGGTTATTTTAAATTCATTATGCTCCAAACTTTACAATGCTTTTTTTGCAAGTTTACAATGCTTCATTTGGAGTAATTTTTGGAGCGATTCACCTTTGCGCAATGTGTCATAAAAATTACTTTTTTCGTATCCCCTCATTTTTTTTAATTAATCAACAAAAAAAAAACTTAAAATCTTTTAATCTTTTTTTTCGTTATGAAGTCACATAACTTTTAAATCAATACCGTGGGAATTTATTAAGCTAAAGACACCAGAGTTGTTGCATTGCGTCTATTCGATAAAATTTCATTTATAGCTTTTGTTCCTCATCGTTTTGATCAGTTTAAAAGTTAAAGCCAAATTAAACCTTTTAATGACCGCTAACTTTAAACGGCATGGCCGATTATGATGGTTATAGATGTCGTCTGATTTTTAAAATTGCAAATAGGCCCTTTGTGTGTACTAAAAGCCCATATTTGGCAACATTGTGTATGATATTTGAGATTAACAGTTTTATTATCTATACGAAAATTCTTCCGGAATGTAGTTGTTGATAACTATTATCTTGGTTATAATAAAACTACAACTTCTTTGATCTTGCCAGGATGTTTATTTTTATGGTTATTATTATGTATAATAAAGGAACTATTGCAATCGGAATATTTCTAATTGGTTAGCAATATAATGCACAAGAAATCTGTATTGAACTTTTATGTGACATCATAATAAGTGCAAATACTCCCACACTTACTTTCTCAACTTATTGATTTTACGCACGTAAATCCTTTCTAGTATTCATTTTAAAATGAACACTTTCTGAGGCAATAAACAAACGCTCTTTTTCCTCTAAAAACAAATCTACTTTTACGTGAAGAACCCTGCAACTCTTGTAATTTAAATTTAAAAAAAAAACAACTCTGATTGTGAATGTATACAGTCCACAAAACGATTTTCAAATCTTTATTTAGATATAACTCTAAAAACAAATCTACTCTTACGAGAAGTAGTACCCTGCAACTCTTGTAATTAAAAAATAAAAAACAGCAACACTGATTGTGAATGTATACAGTCCACAAAACGATTTTCAAATCTTTATTTAGATTTTATACTCTCAAAAACCCACATACTTACAAAACACATTTTTAACACACTTAACCTAAATCAATAATTAATAAGAATAAATTAATTCTAAAAATAACTTGAACATGTTATTTTTTTACCTTGAAAACTAGAACATCTTGTGATATTAGTTAAATAACTTTAAATATTACAAAGAAAAAAAATCATAAATGGTGCCATTATAAGTTATTATTTAAATTGATCGATTGTTAATACGATTATATAAAGAAAAATTATCTTTCATCTTCTCTAACATCTTCTAATTTGCCGTATTAGAATACATGTACTCATAATTCGAAACATACTTGTTCTCAGTCTTGTGCAATGATAAAATGATTACATATGAATTAAAATGTTTTATAATATTCCTTTTTTCATTGTAAATATATGATTATATATTTTTTTTTTTTTTATATTTTTCATAATTTCTAAATTTCCTTTAAGCTTTGGAACGTGTTTCATTTAATATAGCTAATATTTATTCTTGAGACGTCAACTTTCAAAATTAAAAAATATATTGCGCTTTTAATAAAGAGGATATACTTGTTTATATTTCAATACTTTCGACATCTTTATAGTCAATTTTCCCTTTACATTCACGTATTTTTATCATTTTATTTTCGTTTTCATGAGAGAACTTTTTCAAATACGTATGGCCAACATATATTTAATTTTAATGGCCGATTTGAAAACCCTCTTTCACTAAAAATTATTTTGTCATAAAAGGAAGCTTATTTCGAAATTTAAATTTGTTTTGAAGATATCGTTATTTTCATAATTTGAGTCCCAGTGGAAAATTACATTAGCGAAAAAATACCCAGTTCGACAGTTCTCTATCAAATGCAACCGATTTGGATTTTTGGTAATTCAAAAATTCGTGCATCGTTCACTCTTCTCAATTTTTACCAAACACAAACGTAAAATCAATGGGGAGATTTACGCCCGCCAAGCTTGGTGTGTAATACCATAATGTATATCCCAGTTATCATGTTTTAACTAACATAATATTTTCTCACATTGCATTAAGTATGGATTACTTGCTTCCGAGCATACCAAAGCTAACGGAAGCTATGTGTTTCTTCTAAAGAACCAAATATTATTATGTTTTCGATTTCAAAAATTCCAAGGCGGAAATCCATTTCTGTTATCGGAAAACATTTTTAGTTCAAACATCTCATACTAGTAGTTTTTAACGTCTTAAAAACTACTCGTTCGATTGTCATAAAAATTTGGATAAAGCTTCATAATTAGTCCATTATTGGTCCCATATAAGTTCACCCATTTGTTTCACTTTAATATATACACACATATTCATATTTACAAGAAATTCGGATGGTTTCTCAAAAAATGGTCTATAGATTGCCCCATATTCATTACAACAGTCTCTGCTTATTAAATTATACTAAATTGAAATGTTTATTAATGGAAAATATTGAAACAATTTTGGCAGATTTAAAAAAGAATCTTGGAAGTTATGTGACATGCTGATTGGCCGACAATTTATCAAGTTTTACTGTGTTTCTTTATAATTATAAATATATTTTAATTGATTTCCAACGTAAAAGAATGTTCAAATAATTAAACAATTTAAATTCACCGAGTTATCTTACTAAATTGTTTGAAGACGCTAACTAAAAAGTTAGTTATTCACTTACAAACGTGAATAAAGTGGAAACACACTAACAAAATAAAAATAATGAAAAACTCCATACTTGGTACACATAAATAACAAATAAGAGAATATGGTAACGTATATGGAGAACGTACGTGACTAACGACAAGGTCAAAATGTTACGAACGAAAACATCATCTGTTTCTAGAACGTATTAAACAAATAACTCATTTAGAATTAACGTTAATTTTATTTACTTGAGTGAATCAATGAATGTTCTTTAAAAAAACAGATTTCAATTTGAGTTTGAATCAAACCCAGCGCTAGACTGCAGTTTCATAATGTCTCATTGCAAACACCTGCATTCAATTTAAGGAATTATGAATAAGCAAGATTTATCTCTATTACTATTTCGTTTTAAATTGAGAAATTACGTAAAAATGCGTCAGAAAATAAGAAATATATTAACTGGAATTGCGACTCAGTAGAAATACTAATTTAAGTTTATTTATTTATTTTTGCTAAAATGCTGAGACGTAATTCCAGTCATATATTTTTTATTTAATAACGTATTTTTGACTTCATTAAAACTACTTACTAATTTGAACTTATTTATTTAACTAAATGCCAATGAATGTATAACAAATTCATTTTTGGAACGAAGTTCCTTATTAGTTCTGGATCCCGGGAGTGAATCCGAAAAAAACGACCAAAATCACCGTCACAAAATAACCATCACAAAATCACCGTCACGCAAAATCCGTCACGAAATATACCGATGACAATAACTTGAGTGAAATTTCACCGAGTTAATTTAAATTTGGTATACAATGTTCATTTTACCAATGCCCAGGCTAAGTTCGTTGGACAACGTTATCCGCCTAAGCGTTCACGCGCAACGTTCGCGTAAACGTAAGCTTCAAAAATGTTAAGACGGGAAAAAGTGTTATTAAGGAAGCCTGTTACTTGACTTGTTTTGTTTATTTTTGTTATATATGTCAAAGTCAAATGTCACTTATTTCAATCTAACATTCTTTAGTGTAGTGCCGTAAACTAAATTTTTTCTTATGTTTAATACATATTTATTGTAAGATGCTTTAATGATACAAATAACACTTTTCTTTTAATTTTGCCTTAACTCCGCTAAGTACGAACGGTTAGTTACTTTTAATTTTGTCTCTTTTCTAACTCTGTCGTGTATAAGTACTCGTATAGTTACGCAACGTATACGTACTTAGCAGTGTGATTTTATAATTTATATTTCATGAAAAATGTAAGGAATTTTGTTCCAGGTGTCCCGCGACACCACACTTATTTTTTCTTTTTTTCTTTTGAGGGTTCTAGATGCCCTTATCTAAATTTAGAACCCTAATTTGGCACACAAGTAATCTGAGGTATGGAAGAAAACCTAAGACAGCCGATTTTTCTATTTTTTATTCTAATTTTCATGGTGGTTAAATGAGTCCATTTTGAATTTCCAAAAAACATTCATAATCCGTGGAAATTTTATTTATTTAGATGGAGATAAGTATATATTATACTATAAAGGTCAAATATATCATGAAGATGAATTAATATTATTTGGGGAAAATATTACATGCTGCTCATATTGTCTAGTTTTCAAAAAATCGTATCCTTCGATTTGTCATTCTATATAGCTATTCTTATGTTGTGACTAATATGTATCATGAATTTAGTCGGACAGACCATCTAGTGTCATGTAAAACTACCAAAAAAAAAATGCCCATTTATCAATTTGTGATATAAATACTCTTTGAAGGAATAATTTATTTAATTATAAATATTCTTTGAAAAATTTCCGATTTCAATGAATTCAAAAGAAATAAAATAACAATACTTACGTTACCTATTTGAAAAGATAATAATGAGTTTTTAATTTAAATTATTTATTTTTTAATATTTTTTAATTAAAAAATTGTTATTTACAGTACCTAATATAATAATGAAACCAAAGCTTAATGAATAATTCATTCTACAAAGTTATTTTTTCTAATGAAATCATACGGTTTTTTCTAGTCATTCATTGATATTAAATCATTCCCAGAAGAGTTTAGTTCACTTTAAGGATTCGGGTCAAGTATTTTTTTATCCTTAATGAAGTAATTAGCCAGATGTTAATAGCAATTTTAACACAAGCAATGTTTTTTTTTTTGTTTTTTTTTTGTTTTTTTTTTTAAAACAAAAAAAAACATTTTTAGTATTGCATAAGATATTACGATTAAAAAAAAACTACTTATGAATTTCAGCAAATGTTATTATAATATAGATAATGCTGATTCTTCAAGTTATTCATTCATAACACGATTTTACTTTAGTTCATTTAATGACTGAATCTGCAAAAAATTGCGCCATTGTTAAATGAAAAATTGGGTGGGGTGGGGGATAAAAAAAAGTGTCTTCAGTCGAAAGGTGTTTTATTTTGTTTTTGACGTAATTGAAAAATATCTAGTGTTTTGATTATTCTTAAAAAAAAAAAAATTATATTTTAGTACTAAAGTACCATATTTAGTTATTAATAAAAAAAAAAAATATATATGTATACATATTTTTTTTTAACATGATGTTTTTGAGTTAGAGTGTGGAACTGCGTCTCTATTTCATTTGAGAATGCCATTTTAGGTAAAGTCTTGTTTTTGCTAAAACCCACGTAGAGTTTAAATTTATGTGTTTAAGTGGTGCTTTAAATTCTACATCGTATTCTTATTTTCGTTTGTAATATTCCTTTAGGTTCTTTTTCCGGGGGTCTAAAAACCCAGGTTTATAGATCGCGTGGGTTAACATTGAGCAAATCTCCCAAGCTAGAGGAAGATCAATAACATGTAATTGAAGATCAATAGCACGTAGAAGATCAGTAACATGTAATAGAAGATCAGTAAAATGTGGAAGAAGATCATTAAGATGTAAATGAAGATGAATATAGTGTTGAAGAATGACATAACATGTCGAACAAGATCAATAACATTTAGATATAGATCAATAAGATGTATTTAAAAAAAAAACTCGACTGTGTTTTTCTCCCGTGTGTGATAGCGACTCATCATGAAAGAGGTGTAGTTCAATAACCAAACAACGTCTTCACACAAAATAATTGTATTTGTAACAATTGCCCGGTTTCAGCTGTTCTAAAGCAGCCTCCTTCAGATCATATCTGCTATAGAAGGTTCTGTCGTAGTAGGTTATAAATAAACTCTAGAAGTAAAAGAGTACTTTTAATAGTAATAATAATAATCTTTTAAAAGTAAAAGAGTACTTTTAATAGTAATAATAATAATCTTTTAAAAGTAAAAGAGTACTTTTAATAGTAATAATAATAATCTTTTAAAAGTAAAAGAGTACTTTTAATAGTAATAATAATAATCTTTTAAAAGTAAAAGAGTACTTTTAATAGTAATAATAATAATCTTTTAAAAGTAAAAGAGTACTTTTAATAGTAATAATAATAATCTTTTAAAAGTAAAAGAGTACTTTTAATAGTAATAATAATAATCTTTTAAAAGTAAAAGAGTACTTTTAATAGTAATAATAATAATCTTTTAAAAGTAAAAGAGTACTTTTAATAGTAATAATAATAATCTTTTAAAAGTAAAAGAGTACTTTTAATAGTAATAATAATAATCTTTTAAAAGTAAAAGAGTACTTTTAATAGTAATAATAATAATCTTTTAAAAGTAAAAGAGTACTTTTAATAGTAATAATAATAATCTTTTAAAAGTAGAAGAGTACTTTTAATAGTAATAATAATAATCTTTTAAAAGTCAAAGAGTACTTTTAATAGTAATAATAATCTTTTAAAAGTAGAAGAGTACTTTTAATAGTAATAATAATAATATTTTAAAAGTAAAAGAGAATTTTACTAGTACTTTAAGAGTCTCGTCATAACCCACACAGATTATCTGAAGAAGGCTGCATTAGAACAGCAGAAACCGATCAAATGTTTCAAATACAATTATTTGTCTCAAATATAGTAATTTGTGTGAAGACGTTCTTTTGGATATTGAACTACACATTTTCTATGATGTATAGAAGAAGATTAATAGCACGTAGAAGATCAATAAAATGTGGCAGAAGATCAATAAAATGTGGATGAAGATCAATTAAATGTGGAAGAAGATCAATAATATGTGGATGAAAATCAATAATATGTGGAAGAAGATCAATAATACGTGGAAGAAGATCAATAATATGTGGAAGAAGTTCAATAACGTGTATAGAAAAATATCAATAACGCGTATAGGAAAAGATCAATCAATGAATCGAAGTAGAAGAAGATCAATAAAATGTACAAAAAACTATGCAAAATGAAGGATTTATTTTGGACTGAGATAATAGTGAGTATATAAGTTAAGAGAAAGTGTGCATATTTGCCCTGCTTAAGCATACTATGAATCTTAGCGATTCATCTAAGTCCCTTTCATATAATATATATTAATATTTCGTGTTCAAACACAATGTCGGTTAATCAGCTTAACCAAATCACAAAGTTGTCTTTATATGAAAGTTTTCTCGAGTCGTTAAGTTTGTTTTGCTTTCATCTCAGTGAAAGATAGCGCGGGAGACTTGACTAAGCTCCTCTTACTTGGCTAAATATTTCTTACATTACATGACTAAGTACAATCTACCAATCATCTCACTAATAACATACATTCATTTATTATATTCTTGACCAACTTTCCTGATAATGAACGTGAACATGCTTTATTTTAGTCTTCTATATAATTTTGTTTCATGATTTCGCAATTTTAGGGATACTGCGTAAAGATTAAGGCTCTTTGATTTTTATTTACTAACTACATAACAAAATCTTTTTTGAAACAAGTAATGTGTATGCAAATTAAGAGTTAAAAAGAGCCAAAAAGTGCTTATAGGTATAGAAGAGTTAAGTATGATCACACTCACTATTTTTCCCTAATTTAATTAAGATCGGTTTTGTTATTTGAAATAGGATTTTTTTTTTTTTAATTGGTTTTAACGCATAAGTGTAAGTTCATGTCAATGAATTTAATAATTCATAAACAGAATTCCATTTTCCAAATCAAGATATGTTTTTTGGTCCTTTGTCCAACAATTTTGCTTACCAATAACATATCTTAAAAACTTCACATCCAATTATAACGAAATTTGGATGGTATAGGTTAAGTAGTTAACCCATTTTTGACTACATTTTAATTTGCAAACTTCTACGCTCAATGATTCCGATTCTACAAGGCATTGAGTGATTTTTACATTGAACTGGAAATAAATATTCAATGTTTAGATTATTCTTTATGAAGATGTAATGAAAAATAATTCAAAAACCTTAAAATTATTAAAAATAATTATTTCTCTAAAACAGTTCCGACCGTTTTAACAACGGCTTATATATACGACCTGTAAATGACCTATAAATCCTATCTATTTTAAAATTGTTTCCAATTTTGATTCTTTTTTTTTAACTTCTTTTGTAGTCCATTTAAATACAATTTTTTAAACAGTTAGAAATCATTGTTCAATTTCCCACCGAGAAGGTGTAATGATTATTTTCAAAGAACCTGGGAAAATGCTCCCAGAATGAGACAGTCCAAGTTGTTTATTTCAGAGCCATCTCATAAAGTTACTAAAACACTATTGGCCCTTAACAGGGGCACTTGTCATCTTATGACTGGATTCATAACCGGTCACTGTCGTCTCAACAGACACTTGCAGCTGCTAGGCTTGGTTGAAAATCCCACAAAGTATTTATATTTATTTATATGAGAAAGATAAGTATGTATGTATTTATATGTTAGGCATACGTTGTGTCATACTTCTAAGTTATGCACGGAGATGGTATCAACCATATTCTTTCATCGTATATAATATAATATTCAGATATTTGATCTCCTCATAAAAACTGTAATAATTCGGTCTAGGTGTTTGATAATGTCGTAACAGTCTGGTTTATTAACCTCGCAGCTTCCTTACTTTGTATTGTGACGAAATCTGTGACATCAGTTTACATACGTCGTATTGTCCTATCAGACCATCTCAAAGTCTTGTCTTCACAGATTATCCTCGTGTGAATTATAATATGTAATAATACATTACAGTATTGTACTATATAGGATTTTGATTATTAGAACAAGATATATTTTAATGGAATTTCTTCATATATTTAAAATATATATGTCATGTCAAACAAACTATCAGGCATAAAAAGAAAGCTAGAAGAGCTGAAGGGAAGATGGCAGGCTAGATTACTGAATGAAAGATAGGAGAAGAAAGAACTTAGCTATGAAGGGAAACAAGTTGGTGAAAGATAAATTTCTAAATATAAGAATTACCTATATGAAAAACTGTAGAAAAGTACGAAGTTGAGTGCGGAGTTACGATGATGATACAGGTAAAAACAGTTCCAATACATATATCATCATATATCTATAGTTTGACTTCTAAAGCTGGTGAGATGGATGAAGACATACAACAATAACGACAGCCAAAGGAATTTTTCTATATCGTAGGCCACTAGGGAGGTCTAAGTCTGTCAGAAGAAGATCTAAGCTTAGGATCTTTGAAAGCAATGAAAAGCCTTCACTCCTAAATGAATACCAAACATGAAAAGCAACAAGTACCGTCACAAAGAATTGCCATTTTTTCACCAATAACTAACTTGCTCAAAAAGAATTCTCAACGTTCGCTGGCCAGAGAAGATTACTAAACGAAGAATTCTGTGTCAAGAGCAGACAAAATCCAATAGGAGATACCGTATAGTGGAAAAGGAAAAATGGCGACCAGCAACAACCTAGAGGTGGACAATGGAAATGAAAATAAAACAAGGCAAAACAAAGATAGAGTTGAGAAGCATGCGGCCCAAATTCAAGTTTAAATCCTTGAAAATGATTTTGAGGCGAAATCCTTTGAAGCAGCCTCCTCCAAGAAATTAAAGGAAATAAGTCAAATATATTTCAAACAAATAAACTCAAATATTAAATTATACAAAATTCTACTTCACGAAACTCTCAATTGGACAAAGTCAATTCAAAGACAAATTTTGAACAACTCTAACGACTTTAACATAATGATGTCTTAAATTTTATTAAAATCTGTTCAGTGGTCTGCACAGTCCACAAGAGAAGAATTTAACTCGTGTAAATTCTTTAAAACAATGACCAATGTGATTATTTCTAATAGAAGAATAGGGAAGGGGCACAAAAAACGCAATTTTAAAGAAACACTTAACGCATTGAATTGGAACAAAAACGAAACCAAACTGTATTTTTATAATTGTACGCTGGGCGTTTTTTTCTCATTACACTCACCACATGAAGCATTTCCATCCAGAAATAAATTTCTACCCCTTGATTCTGAAGGGTGTGGTATTTTAGGGCTGCCCTGTATATTATCTTTATCTTGAATATTATACACGTTACATAAATGCAATGTTCCAATTTTTTATATTGTACCTATATACTTTCGGAGATCAGATAAGTGAAATACAGACAGACAAATGCAGGAAAATTAAAGGTTTTAATGATTTTAAATAAGTTAATAATAAATGTTTTATTATTAATATAAGTCTAAGTTTAAAAAAATGAGGAATAACGCATTTCTACCAAAATTAATTATCAGAATTATTTAAGCTCTCAAAGACAAAAATATATATATCTTTTTTTTACATAACTTTGATCCAAAGTTACTTCTCTCTAATTTAATTATTAAAATTAATTAACAAATTAAGGCGAACAAGGGCTTCGCTCTAATCCTAAACTCAGTAAAGCGAGGCTGATATTGATTAGCACGCTCTTTATAATCCTCTTTTATATTTTTCACGGTATCATTAGAATCCAATTAGTTTGGAAAAAAGTATTTTTTTATATATATAAAAGTAAGCTTTTAGTTTAAAAAAAGAAATACAAATAGATTTTATAAAATTATCGAATTATTTGTTTCCAGTTATTCTATTCAATAATTTTATTAATTAATAATTGTATTTTAATAAGTTTTGGTTTTATCTATGGTCGATATGCAATAGTTCGGTTTTTGACCGAACTATTACACATNAAAAAAAAAAAAAAAAAAAAAAAAAAAAAAAAAAAAAAAAAAAACGCAGAGATGCCAAATTCAAATACTATTTATCAGTTAAATAAATTAGTGAATATTTAAATAGATAACATTATTAGTTAATTGCTTTAATAAATGTGTTACTTCATCAGAATTAATTCAAAAAATTATTCTCTTTAGTTCATACAGTAGCCAAATGTTATATAGATTGCGCCATCGTCGAATAAATAATAAAGTTATTAAAAATCTATATAACTATAACTTACAACTTTCTCTTAATGACAGTTTTTTTTTAAATAAAAGTAACTGAAAAAAAAGTTAGGTAACTTAAATGCACTACCAAATATAGAAACTAGATATTTATTTTGTCCAATATTACCTAATGTCGAAATCTTTCGAAGATATTATAAATTCGAGATGACTTGGCTTGTTGAATGAGCCCAACCCAAGCCAGATTAGAAAGTCAATGATGTCTTCTTGTAAGACATCTTGGCAAATTGCATTATGCAATCCATGTAATTTAATAATTCGGTTATTTAATTTTATGTTATTTGCTTTTATGTTCCAGGTATGTAAAAAAAATCAAGGATTTTAAGATTGCATGATAATGTCAACAGACAAGAAATATATTCATGAAATTTAAGATGGCAAACATTTGCAAAATATAAGGTAACATTTGACGCTTCATTTTTGTCTAATTTTATTTGTAATATAAGGCATACAGTAGTACGCAATATATGATTAAACAGTTATGTTTAAAGAAGTCAGGATGATACTTCAATTTTTAAATTCAAAATTGTATAATAAAGTTCAAAATCAAAAGTTTAAAAAGTGATATAAAGTTCAAAAGCAAAAGTGTTATTAAAATTGTACTGCAAATGTTTTGTAATGTTCGTCTAATAAAATCTCTTTATTGTTCGTTACAATTAATACAACAAACATTTGTATTAAGTGAAATTTGTATTATAACAAATGGTAGGCAAACATTTTTGCTTTATGTGAAAATGAAGAAGGCTTTATGTGTGAAGGAAGAATGAGGACTGTACATTAAAGTTATTTTATTTCTTTAAACATGATTTTGTGTTACTCTTTTTCATTAAAGAACGCATATACATTATACATGTATCTTCCATAATTTAAATTTCTGTTTATCCAGTTTGTTAATTAGTTCCCCATGTCTTAATTACTTTATGTCCTTTAAATATATATAAAACCCCTCTGTAGAATACCTTTAATATAATAATTGCAAGATAAAAAGAACTTTTTATATACTACATTTTTAAATTTTCTGTCACAAATCATAAATTTGAAACCTGTCAAAATGAAGATTGTAAAATATGGGACATGCCAAAACAAATAAAATAACTTGCGGATTTTTTCCGAACTAACTTTCCGTACCGCAAATTTTGCTGAAAAATGGATAAAAGTATTGAAATAATGCATTGTCATCGTGCTTTGAGCTATTCTAAAAGTTTCAAATGTCTAGCTACTCGGGAAGTTAGTTAGAAATCGATTGCAAGATTTGTACTGGTCAAACAAACAAACAAACAAACACACAAGAATGCAAGCTAATAAAAACGTAGTAAAATATATTTATGTCACCTCAAAATAAAATTTTATTCAATTTTTGGCAAGATGTCTATAAATATAAACATTATGTAATGCATTGAAATTAAAATGATAAACATCTCATATAAATTAGAAATATTATTTTTTAATTCTTTTTTGTATATCGTTTTTATCTTCTATCCTTTTAATAATATCATATATTAAAAAATACAGTTTGTTATAAACTAATTATAATGACTTCTAAAAAAAACTTGTTTTAAAAAAAATAGTAAAATATTAAGTATCTGTTTATTAAAAACTTCAAATACATAGTATATTACATAAAATTCTTCATTCATTATCAAAATACCAAATCTATAAAAGAGAAATAGATAAATGCATAAAAAAAAGAAAAAATAAAATAGAATTTTTATGGTTAAAAAGTTATAAAATATGTAAATGTTATAAGAATTTCGAGGCCTCTAAGCAGATTAAAGAACATTTAAATATACACTTTGGATGTAAACTATCATTTTTACTGGCTAGTTAATTGTATCATAATTTACAATAACAACTAGCTTATTATTAATATGAAACTTATTATTAATATGTAGGTTTGATATTAAGGTTTTTTTAAGAAAATATATATTATTTTACTGTGTAGCGACAGTGTGTCTGGTCCAGCAAGGTCAACCACTTCTCCCTTCAGAACATCTTCCTTTCACTCTCAAAACCAATTATTAATACGTTTTTTATTTTAGATTATTAAAAAAAAAAAAATAATTAGAGATTTCTTCCAGAATATTAATTTATTAAAATTAATTATACAGTAAACATGAAACGCAACATGTTATAAATATCTAAGAACTGCATTCTTTATGTTTATTAATTTTTATTTATTTATTTTTTATTTTTAATTACACAACCATTATAAGGTGGCCCAAAATTCGATATATCGTTATTAAGAAACAAACATATCAATATTTTGATTTATTTATTGCTTCCGAGCTTACCAAAGGTAACAGAAGCTATGTGAACTTTCTGGAGAACCAATTATTAGTTTTTAAAACTCCGAAATTCAAAAATTCCAAGACAGAGTTCCGTTTCAGACATTAGGGAACATTTTTTGTCCCGTTTTTGTCTGTCTGTCTGTCGGGTTGTCCAAAAATTTTTGTGAACCAATATATCTTCAAAACTATTTCATAACAACGAAATTTGGAAGTTAGACCATAATTATTTCTTTATTTGTTTTATCTAAGTTTCAGACTTCGGCGGTCATTAAATTTTCTTCCTCATGAGCACCGCGTTTGTTTATTAATACCTATTTCTTTAAAAGTACTTATCGGATTTTAAGGAAATTTTGAGGGTTTGTCGAATGTAGCCCAAAGACGGTTCCAGATTAATTTAAACCGTCTGCAAACATTTAATTGAGCTAGATTAAAACTGTTATTTGTGTAAAAATCAAAACCAATATTGCAATTAGTCCAGGAGATAGCGTGCAAAAAAAGTGAATGACTAACATCAAGATAGAATTTTGTACATAAGTAAATGTTTTGGAGCCTTTTAAGAATATATGTGGTCCGCTAAGTTCGTCTGCGGACATAGCTTGGCAATAGGTATTTGAAAAAAACTAACCGTTGGAGAGCGGCCATGTCACACCCTTTTTGGTGGACAGTGTGATTTTTATGATCCTTAGTACAAAATTAGTTAGTAGACCAAAAATTAGGTTTAAGATAGTTCGTCGCCTAATAAGTTAGTTAGTCAAATATTACTCCAAATCAAAGAGTTCACCTATCAAGTGACAAACTATACTATCAACTTGATTATTTGTCTGCTAACTACGTTAGTACTCAGGATCATGAAAATTACATTGTCCACCAAAAAAAGCAGGACACCACCAGTTTTTTTTTTAGTTTTTTTTTAAATGCCTAATGCCAAGCTATGTCCCGCAGACGATCTTAGCTGACCATATATTCTTAAAAGGCTCCAAAACATTTGCTTATACACAAAATTCTAGCTTGATGTTAGTCAGACACTTTTTTGCACGCTATCTCCTGGACTAAAAGATGTTTTTTCTTTTATATTTCCTCGATTTAAAACTCATACATTTGTTCGAAGATTTCGTTTAAAATTTAAACAAGGATTTAAATTCACAGTTAAGTCTTCTTTATATTCCACTCGTGTCTGGAATGAGTCAAGACACGAATTTAAAAAAAACGGTAAATCTTTATGTTATATGATTATAATATTTATCCATAAAAAATAAAAATATAAAAAAATAATAATAATTATAATGAGGCAAACATTTGCAAAATATAAGGTAACATTTGACGCTTCATTTTTGTCTAATTTTATTTGTAATATAAGGCATACAGTAGTACGCAATATATGATTAAACAGTTATGTTTAAAGAAGTCAGGATGATACTTCAATTTTTAAATTCAAAATTGTATNTATAAGCACAGGTGGTTGTTGTATTTTTATTTATCTTAGGATTCGCAGACACGCTAATGTTTGAATTGGACTTTATATGCTTAGCAGGAGAAAGTTTTTTGTTAAGTTTGGTTTTTGAAATTTCTCAAATAGGAAGTTGGAATAGTGAACAGGTAGGATCGCGTGCACACCCTGAACTCTGAACATGTACCCTGTACCCCGGTACATTGTAACCCAACACTTCCACAAAGAAGATGCCATTGTTAAGTGTTTTATATTGACATTTAAAAAACCCAACAGGAATTTATTTGAAGACACATTCTGAAGTAAAACACGAGATGCTTTTTATTTATGTGACATTTTTTCCTCTTGTACCTACTGACATTTTTAATTAATAATTAATGTTGGCCTGAATATCTCTTTGATATTAGAAAATGTATAAGAAGATTTTTAAGGCACAAGCAATATTTCTTAGAGACGATTTTAGTTCTACGCGATTAGCACTACCAAATTAAGATTATAAATTCATTTATCGATGACCATGTCCCGCCCTTTATGGTTGACAATGTGATTTTCATGATCCTGATTACAATCGCTAGTTAATTGACCAAAAATCAAGTTGATGTTAGTCTGTCACTTGATGTGTCCACTCTGATTTTGAGTAATATTTGACTAACTAACCTATCAAGTGACAAACTAACATCATCTTAATTTTTTTCTACTAACTAATTTTGTACTCAGGATCATGAACATCACATTGTCCACCAAAATGAACTGGACATGACCGCTCTCCACTGGTTTATTTTTTTCAAATGCCTATTGCCAAGCTATGTCCCGCAGACGAACTTGGCCGATCAAAATTCTAGCTTGATTTTTGTCACACACTTTTTTGCAAGCTATCTCCTGACTCTATGTGACGGACTAGAACCGAAATATTGAATTTTTTTATGACGTCACAATATGTTTTTTGTAGTTTTGGAAGAGTTTATCATATTTTATTTTGATTAGATTAAAATTTTTAATTCATATTTGAGAAGAAGAACATGTAAAAAATAATGCACGAATGATTTTTAAACTACAATACATAGTTGTATTACTCTAAATATTGTTTGTGAATTTCCTCAATAAGGTACGAAATTATATCAATTTATAATAATTTACTATTGTCGACACACCTTAAACCATCTCGAACAATCTTCAATCACTCCTAACCATCTGCAACACTATCTCTAATTTTTTTACCACCTTTAGCCATCATTAACATTATTTAATTTTACCACCTCTAGCTATCATTTACCACTTCTAACTATTTCTAATATCTCTAACCTTATTTTACTACCTTCAGCTATCTATTACCACTAATTGCTTTTTCTGACTATCTCCAACCATCTCTCACCACCTCAAACCATATCTTATCAAGTTCTAATACATATTGCCATCTATTACCACCTCTAACCATACTCTACTACCTATAGCCATATCTTTCCACTTCTATCTACATGTAACTGTCTGTTAACCACATCTCTTACTATCTCTAAGCATATCCATACTTATTTTGAATAACACCGTTTAAAGCCTTTAACAATCTCTAAACCCCTATACCACTAACCACATTATATACCATTTGAATCCATTTCTTACCACCTTTAACTATCTCTAAGCATATTCTTACTGATATAAAGAGACCGTTTAAAGCCTCTAACCATCTTTAAACCCTTAATCCACTAACCATATTATACCACTTATATCCATTTCTTACCACCTCGAACTATCTCTTATTATCTCTAAGTATATCCATACTTATTTTAGAAAGACACCGTTTAAAGCCTCTAACCATCTCTAAACCACTAAACCACTAACCATTTAAACTTCTTAACCCATTATTAACCATATTCTACCATTTATTGTCATTTCTTACCAACTCTAACAATTTTCTACTATCTATAGCCATCTTTTACTACCTCTTACCATATTCAACTAACTATAGCCATAGTTTACCACCACTGCTCATCTCTAACTATTTGTTTACAATCACTTTACACCACTAATCATCTCTTACTATCTCTAACATAGGTATTTACTCGTTTACAAATTATTATTATTATTATTATAAATATGAAGGGAACTCTACAAATGTAATAAAAAATATTAAAGTCATTTAATGCTTTTACGCATCACTTAAGCACTTAATAAAGAAAGTCGAGACTTTAATTGAATTCATTTATATTGACACTTAAGTTTCACTTAAGACTTTATCTATATTTGGAAGTTTTGTTTTTTTTTAAAAAAAAGAACTTAGTTACTTAACTTGATCGTGATGTTATGCAAATATAAGAAAGTCATAAAGGATTCTTCTTCGTTCCTTTAAAAACAAGGATGTTTAATTTCATGAAGGTGCAGAATTCAAGATTTTCATTCTGATCCTGAACTAAGGATGCTTCGTTGCACGATGTCGCTTCTCGCTTCCTTAATATTCTATTCTTCAACTTTCTAAAACAAAAAAAAAATCCATCCTTAGCAATGAAACATCACGAAAAAAAAGAATGGATACTGGTGAGGACTCTTCAGTACAATCTTCAGCATCCTTGGAGAAGTTGATGAACTTTATGACCCCTCACATGCTGTTCTTAATCTCATCTTCATTTTTATTATATTTTTCGATTTGACTTTGCCTTTCCACCTCTTATGTTTATAAAGATATTAAAAAAGTAACGAGGAACCACGAAATTACATTTTTTTTTAATTTATTCGATTTTTTTTTTTTTTTTTTTACGTATTCAAAATTTCTTATTGCCATTTCTTACTTTCTCATTCAACTTAGTAGTACTTACATAGAAAGGAAGTATATATAGTTAGGCACGAAAATGCGATTTAGATAACATTTTGGATACTTCTTTAGATTGTTACTCCCCTTATAGAAAAAAGAAGGGAGAAACAATCCAAAGAAGATGTACGCCATATTCTTCAGATTATACATTCTTCTGATTATACATTCTTATATTGTTACTCTCCTTCTAAAAAACAGAAGGGAGTAACAATCTAAAGAAGGTGTACGGAATATTCTTCCTCCATTTTTACGATTTTGGTAGTATTTATACTACAGAAAGATTAAATTTTAATTTAAATCAAATTATAATTATTATTAACTACAGGAAACAGACAGAGAAAAACAAGCTCCTTTCTCTGTCTGTTTCCCGTAGTTAATAATAATTATAATTTGATTTAAATTAAAAAGGAATATTCTTCTTTAAACTGTTACTCTCTTTGTAAAAACAGAATTGTGATATTCCTTTGTCCCAAAGTGCATCGGACTAAACATAAACATCCTTTTGCCTTAATAATTTTTAGACAAAGGAATGTATAAATAATTGTATCCATTTGTATTCTACAAAAAACATGGAGGAGTAACAATCTGAAGTACCGAATTTGCCACGTTTAAAGGTGAGCTAAGTAAAACTAATTTTACTAAAAACAAGCTTTTATTTGTATTCTTCTCAGCAGACTTGATCACACTTCATTTGATATTATGAGCGTACAAAACCTTGTCCACCATCTTAGGCTGCCCACCATATCAGATTTAGCTAGCGCCACATAGCGAACCATACAATGTCATTCAAGCTAAACGAGTATGCAAAATTTTAATTCAATCGGTTAAAGGATAACTGCGCTTTAACATTCATTTGCAAGATTTGACCCGAACATACATACATACGAGCATTGCAAAGTAAATAAAATCTTGTAAAAAAGTTCACTGGGTTATACCTACCCTCCAAAAAAAAATTATTCATGAAATAAAAAATCAAATATATAATTAAAATAAAAATTACCTTGGTAAATCCAAATAGTTATTTTTCTGCTTTTGGCTGATCCCTACTATACTATTTTTTTTTTTTTGTATGTCTTAAAAAAAAATGTTAGAACGGTAGCCGGGGTAGAATTTTACAAAACATATATAACATAAATAAGCATTGCAATATGAAAAAGTAACAATATTTTAGCAACAAAAGGGCAATATACTAGAAAGTGAAGACTGTATAAGAAGATTGTAGCAGGTAGCAGGAATACAACATGTAAAGAACGTATGGAATAAAGAATATGAATGTAAAGACTATTGTAAAAGAATTTAATAATATAGAAATCAAGAAATAGAGGAAATTGCTAAGTTTATCAATGTAGCATTTTAAGAAAGCTATATCAAAGTAAGGATATTAAAATAAATTTTAAAAAAATGCTGAAATAGGACGCTAGAAAGACATATTTCCACGGCGAAAATAACACTAAAACAGGACGAGTAATAGGATTTAAGCAAGTGGAAAACAAGATATACTAGCAAATTTTGCAAGACAGGTAATGAAGCAAGAAGAAGTAGAAGTTGTAAAAGGTCAAGTCAGTGCAATAGATTTGAAATAAATAGAATGACCAGAAGAGACTAGAAGATAAATATAAAAGGAAAATGTTACAAGGTATTGTATAAGTAATNATAATAAAAAAAATAACGTTCTGCAAAAAAATTTGGTAAGAGCTGTTACAGAAAAAGATTTAGCTGTGATAGAAACTATCATGCTAAATACGTATTAAATTCCAATATTAAGCAAATTAAAAATGCGCGTTAGATTTTCAGTGATTCACTGCGGAATAAGATATTAAATGCATAAAATTAGTCCTTCGTGAAAAAGTCATAGACTCTTTAATAATAGTAACAAAATTAAAAATCGAAATGTGTTTTATTACAAACTATAGATTTTCCATTATCTTCAAGGACCTACTCTAACCATGATAATATTATGCAGTTTTTATTGCATCTAAAACCGCTTACTATTTCTTACGACATAAAAATGCATTTGTCAATAACCTTCGAAATTATTACAACATTTTCTGTCATTAAAAATATTATGGTATAATATTAGTTGTGCAAATTATGTATAATTGTTTATTAAAATTTTATATTGATTGTAATATATAGTATATACAATATTTTATATTATTGACTCGATTGAAGTTTTAGAATGTAAATTTAGTTATTTAAATTATATGTTTATTCCTTTCGTTTTAAACTAAATTTGAGGTTGAAGAATTTCATATTCTGCTAAGAAATTGTCAAGAAACGGGTTCTTTTGAAGGAGGAATATAAAATGTATAAAACCACATTAAATGTATTAATTAAAATAATTGCTCGATAAAAAAAAAACTTTTTATATACTAAGTTTTTAAATTTTCTGTCATAAACCATAAATTTGAAACCTGTCAAAATGAAAATTGTAAATATGGAACATGTCAAAACAAATAAAATAACTTGCAGATGTTTTCCGAACTAACTTTCCATACTGCAAAATTTGCTGAAAACGGATTAAATTCTGCTGAAAGATGGCTAAAAGTATTAAAATAATGCGTTGTCATCGTGTTCTGGGCTTTTCTAAAAAGTTTCAAATGTCTAGCTACTCGGGAAGTTATTTAAAAATCAATTGCAAGATTTGTACTGGACCAAAAAAAAACAAACAAACAAGAAAGCAAGCTAATAAAAACGTAGTAATAAATAAACAGAATGATATAAGAACATAAAATAATAATAATATTTATTTTCCTATATTTTCAGGGTCATTTAAGTTTTTTTTTTTTGTTAAAACATAGAAGAAATCACAGATTTTATTATAAATATCTTAGAAATTTACGTGATTTTTAATAACAGAATCAAGGTCAAGATTTTCCGGAAGCAGATGTTCTGTCGTTACGATCAGAGTAGAATAGAAATCCTCTTTTATATTATTATATAGTGTACTAGATTTTAATCTCTTGTACTATATAGTGTACTAGATTTTAATCTCTTGTACTATATAGTGTACTAGATTTTAATATCTTGTACTATATAGTGTACTAGATTTTAATCTCTTGTACTATATAGTGTACTAGATTTTAATCTCTTGTACTATATAGTGTACTAGATTTTAATCTCTTGTACTATATAGTGTACTAGATTTTAATCTCTTGTACTATATAGTGTACTAGATTTTAATCTCTTGTACTATATAGTGTACTAGATTTTAATCTCTTGTACTATATAGTGTACTAGATTTTAATATCTTGTACTATATAGTGTACTAGATTTTAATATCTTGTACTATATAGTGTACTAGATTTTAATCTCTTGTACTATATAGTGTACTAGATTTTAATCTCTTGTACTATATAGTGTACTAGATTTTAATCTCTTGTACTATATAGTGTACTAGATTTTAATCTCTTGTACTATATAGTGTACTAGATTTTAATCTCTTGTACTATATAGTGTACTAGATTTTAATCTCTTGTACTATATAGTGTACTAGATTTTAATCTCTTGTACTATATAGTGTACTAGATTTTAATCTCTTGTACTATATAGTGTACTAGATTTTAATCTCTTGTACTATATAGTGTACTAGATTTTAATCTCTTGTACTATATAGTGTACTAGATTTTAATCTCTTGTACTATATAGTGTACTAGATTTTAATCTCTTGTACTATATAGTGTACTAGATTTTAATCTCTTGTACTATATAGTGTACTAGATTTTAATNTTTTTTTTTTTTTTTTTTTTTTTTTTTTTTTTTTTTTTTTTTTTTTTTTTTTTTTTAATCAAAACCATCGGAACCGTTTTCCAGATTTTTTTTTATAGCTTAAAATTTTGAAAGTTAAAATTATTTATATTTCTCATTCTACGTTTATAATAACTGTTATTCTTTGGCTTTATCACTTTAATTAATATGTGTCCTTTGATAATTCTGTCAACAATAAACTGCTTAATTTAAAATTAATTTAATTTAATTAATTTAAAAAGCTAATAAAAATTTACTATTCCGGATGCATTTTAAACTATGAATTACTTGATTATATTAAATTCATTTGACCTTATCTAAAAATGGATTATAATTTCCCTGGATACATTTAACGTTTGTATAAGAGGAAAAAATTACAAATAATTGATATAATATTATGTGAGGGTCTGCAGTCTAAGTTAGAAAATAATAATTATTATAATACAATTTTTTAGTTTTGTTTTGTGAATAATAAACATAGCCGTCTAGTTTAAATTGCAGTATAAGATAATAGTAATTATATTTCTTTAATCCTTATGTTTTATTATTTTTTTACTTTCTCATTGTATAAAGAGAAAGAATTGCGTTAAAGCGAAAATTCGATTATAAAGTTTTGATGGTGTTATATGTTTTGAGGTCCGTTAAGTCCAAAAAGGTGTTATTTTTATTAATTTTTTTATTTTTTAAATTATCTGTCGTCTATCAAGTATCGCTTGTCTGTCTATCGTCTGTCCGTGCTACACGGCTGATTTTGACGAAATTTTGGCATACATGCTCAAAAAATTATACCCAGAGGTGAAATTGAGAAATTATACCCCAAAAACTCTGAAATCTTTGGAATCCTGAGAAAACTGCTTATACCGTTAGATTCTTATTTAAAATAGTTCTTAAATGTAGTCCATTTAAATAAGAATCTAACGGTATAAGCCGTTTTCCTGGGAAGAGTCTAGTTTCTGATAAAATAGCTTTGATGAGGACAGAGAGAAGTCTGGTTCAATTCCCCGCCAAGGAGAAGTTATTTTTATGATACATTTTGATATAATGTTCAATAATAATTAAAAATACCTATGAATACTCGTAAACTAATATAAATGGAAAAGACGGGGCAAAGTACTTATTAATTCGTATTATGATATGTGATATTTATATGTATAGGTTTTCTAAGTCTTGGACCGTTTTTTTTTATCAGCTTTGGTGACTATAGGTATATGTAATTTGATCTGCTAATCTGTGAACACAATTCTTTCTCTTGTGTATACTATGAGAAAGTGAAAATGAAGTTAAGTATATGAGAAAGTAAGTGGTAACAAATTATATATGAATGGAAAGAAGATAGAAATACGTAAACTTATTTATTATGATTAAATCGAGTACTCGAGGTGTGGAATGCAGGAGAAGAATAGTGAATTACAAGGTAGTTAGATGCCAGTGAAGGAACTCTACTTGTCTCCTTTATGAGGACAGTAATGTTACAAGACACCAGTATGTTTTGGCAAGGACAGTAACTCAGCTCGCATTGTTCTTATTCATTATCACTTCTACTCTATACTCACATTCGTCTCCTATATTAACTCACAATCATACTCTCTTTATTGTATCATGACCTTATTATAAATTAAACATTTTCAAGGCTTCTACTTTGACATTACTTCCGTAAATGTCTGTCTGTATTTAATTTTTTTATGATCAGTAGGTGAAACAAAAAAACCCTTAAATTTTTTCTACGTCTGTCAAGAAGTAGTCATCTTTTACCTTTATCTATCAAAATACCAAAACATAAAGAATTAAATCTTTGCAGTTACCTTAAATCCTCGCGTATAGTACGTACAATTTTTTACTTCTTCCTTTACTTCCTCATATAAAGAGAAAGTATTGTGATGGCGTGAAAATTATATTTCGATGGATTTACTCGTTTTGAGGCTCCTTAAGTTAAAAAAAAATGTCCGTCTTGCGTCAGTCGTCTGTGCAGACACGTGTAGCCTAAATGGGCCGATTTTGACGAAATACACTATACATGATCAGAAAAATCATAATTATTTTAATTAATCAGAAAAATCATACCCCGATCATAGGCGAGAAATGAATTTTAGCTCCATATTTGGGAGCACTGCCCTCCAAAACCTCGGAAAAAAACGTGAAAAAAAAAATATTTCTCAAAAACAATTTCGCCGATTTTGATTACAAAAATGAATAAATTTGGTCCATTTAAAAAAGTATTTAATGGTATAAGTCTTATTCCCGGGAATAATCTATTTTCTAAGATATTGATGAAAATCAATTTTATTTTGTTGAATATCGAAAACAAAAAAGTTTCAGGGAGCTGGACTGATATTAAATGCTAAAGTTTGTCTAAGTTGTTTCGAACCGATTTTTATTCTAAAATAGGGGTGCGTATTATGAGCGAGAAAAATACAATTACATATTGACTATACTATAATGATATAATTGAATAGTATTATAGTGTAACTACGCAATAGGACGTAAAGAAGCTATTATACGCCTTACTAACTGGTAGACTATTATTTATTTATATTTGTTCCAAAAAAATGTATTTATAATAAATTTAATAAATAATTTATTAAATTAATTTGTATCAATCTATATATTATACTGAGTGTGTTATTATTTATTACATAAATTGCAGGTTTTAATTGAAAATATTTCTTTTGTGTATCTTTGAACTAAAGTGAAAAACTTATATCTTCTACGAAATGATGATCTTATTATATAGTGTCTACAATTTTGTTTCCTCTGACTTTTTTTAAGATTACGTAAAAAAATATCAAAGGAAAAATATCATAGACAAAAAAAAATGAAGAGGGAAGTTACCGAAGTATCCCTACGATAAAGATAATAGAAACAGCAGGTGGTAACATTCCTTTCCAAATTTCAAGTGTTTTATTTTTTCTCCAGTGTTACATCCTTATGAAGCAGGTATGCCAGAGGAAGCTGTTATGAATAAATAGAATCTTCCCAGCCTCCTTAATATTATTCTTTAAGATGTGTTTCATCCCAGGGATATCGTGCAACCCTTTGTACAACAATAGAGGTTATAACAAAAAAATGATCCCAGGGTTTATATTAAGAAGTTCCACAGGGTATTATATGAGGTCACATTCTCTTCTCTTTTTTTGTTATTTTTTTTTTTTTTTATATTTATAACATTTCTTGTTCTGATTTCGTTTGAATTAATTATTAATTTTTTATTACTTACTAAGTGAGGATTGTGTCACTCTATTGAATTTCTTTATTATTTTTTATTCTTATAGGTTATTCATTCTGCTGTTTCTTTGTTTTTTTGTTTTGCATTTTTTTCTCATATTAAGAGTTGTGAAGTCAACTGTCTCTCATTATTTTGTTTTATACTTCGAATTTTGAAACTTAGTTTTTATTGAAATGATATATGTTAATGTAGTGAAATGAAAAGAAGAAAAGTTATTATAATTTTTTTTAACTATGATAATAAATTATGATAAATTATGTATTAAATGATTCAATAATTATTAAAAGAGAAATGGTAACCCTACCATTCAGAGTGAATTCTGGTTCCGATTTAAATTCAGATTCTAAAAACAGGTATAAAAATTGAGTAGATAGTACCTACTGTAAAAGCAGCACCCGTTTCTAGAACAGTGCAGAAAAGTCGGCGCTCTTTTCTAGGTACAAAATTGAACAGTGTAGTAATATCGGCGCTCTTTTCTAGGTACAAAATTGAACAGTGTGGTAATATCGGCGCTCTTTTCTAGGTACACAATTGAACAGTGAAGTAATATCGGCGCTCTTTTCTAGGTACAAAATTGAACAGTGTGGTAATATCGGCGCTCTTTTCTAGGTACAAAATTGAACAGTGTGGTAAAATCGGCGCTCTTTTCTAGGTACAAAATTGAACAGTGTGGTAATATCGGCGCTCTTTTCTAGGTACAAAATTGAACAGTGTGGTAAAATCGGCGCTCTTTTCTAGGTACAAAATTGAACAGTGTGGTAATATCGGCGCTCTTTTCTAGGTACAAAATTGAACAGTGTGGTAAAATCGGCGCTCTTTTCTAGGTACAAAATTGAACAGTGTGGTAATATCGGCGCTCTTTTCTAGGTACAAAATTGAACAGTGTGGTAAAATCGGCGCTCTTTTCTAGGTACAAAATTGAACAGTGTGGTAATATCGGCGCTCTTTTCTAGGTACAAAATTGAACAGTGTGGTAAAATCGGCGCTCTTTTCTAGGTACAAAATTGAACAGTGTGGTAATATCGGCGCTCTTTTCTAGGTACAAAATTGAACAGTGTGGTAAAATCGGCGCTCTTTTCTAGGTACAAAATTGAACAGTGTGGTAATATCGGCGCTCTTTTCTAGGTACAAAATTGAACAGTGTGGTAATATCGGCGCTCTTTTCTAGGTACAAAATTGAACAGTGTGGTAATATCGGCGCTCTTTTCTAGGTACAAAATTGAACAGTGTGGTAAAATCGGCGCTCTTTTCTAGGTACAAAATTCAACAGTGTGGTAAAAGTAACTCCATTTACTTGGTTATAAAAGACCAAAAACTTGGAGAAACTATGAAACCATAAGGAAGGTGGCTAAAACAACATACGTATGCCGTACGGTTAACGGCCTTAACAACAATCACACAGCAAATATAAACCATGAAATTGATTAAGTAAAGAATTGATTCATGAGAAAATATCTGAAAGCCGCGCATATATATGACTGGGACCTCTGAAAATCACAAAGCTGATGCTAAAGATGCGTCAATAAATACATTCGCTAATAAACTATGAACTAAACTGGTGAATAAATAGTGCCAAAAAAAAATGTTAAATTAATAAAACATATCATGTCAAAGTAAAAATTAATATTTTTTAATACTATTACAAGTTAGTTATTCAAAAAGTCGTTTTACAATACTTTTAATCAAATTTATTGCTTGCAAATGTTATTAATCAGCTGATTTTAAAAGATAAAACAATTTAAATTGTTTTATTCTGTTATCAATAAAACAAAATCATAAACCACTTTCTTAAAAGTGGTTCTCACAAAAATCACAGTTGTTTAGTTCAATCAAATAACAAAATACCGCATTATCTAATCATATCTAAACCCTCTTCTGAGAATTGAAACCAGGATCTCGTCTATTTATTTCAACTGATTGATTTAATATTGTGTTTAAACTGATTGAACACAACTAACGCACTCTGTCTGCAATCAAAACAACTAACTATTATCTCTTCAAATGAAACTAGTCCCGTTAAAATCATCTCATTAGAGTTAACTGCGAAAGAGTCATATTAAAAAAAGTAATTTTGAAAATACCTCATTATTTTCGACGAAATCTTTTATATTATTATTTTTTAACGATCCTTATAAAAGTCGAGATTTATATTTTATGATTTTCTCCTTTTATAGATTTATTATTTCAAATCAAATCAATCATCGATCTATAATTATCTTATAATAACAGCTACTGAACATTTATTTTTAAATTATCTGTAATTTTGTTTTCAATCACCGATTTAATTGTAAGCAGTAAAAGTGATTTGCTAAATTGAGTTTTCTTTTGTCATTATATTGTATGCTTGTGAGATTTTTTCAGTTTATTGATTTATTAAAAAACGGATTGATCTTTATTTCAAATTTTTAAATTTTAAATTTTATGGGGTGATAAGGGAGGTTACGTTTCCTCTTATAATTAAATATGACATATTGGTGTATTTTTTTGTCACATATTGGTGGATTAAGTAACCCTCTCGTTTCTTTGTTCATGATAATTATGACGGTTCTTCTTCAGATTGTTATTCCTTACTCCCCTGTTCTTTTCTATAATAGAAGTTACTTTGAGTAACAACTATTAGGACAAAGGGATGTTCCAATGTACTGTGGGAGTGGGACAAAGGAATAACATGGGTACTTCTGTTTTTATAAGGAAGTAAAAGCCTAAAGAAGAACATTCCGTGTACCTTCTTTAGTTTGTTACTCCTCTCTTATTTTTTTTATAAGTGGAGTAACAATCTAAAGAAGTGCCAATATAGACTATACAAATTTGGTTTGAAAAACACAATAAAAAATAACTCGTATATATGCATAATACCGAATTTAAATCTAATTTTATTAAAGGTGGTTTAATTTTGTTAAATAACATATGTTAGTTTTAAGGTATAAATTAGTTATAGCAAAATAAGGAAATTACAGTTAAGCTGTAAGCAGTTGGGGTAAAATAATGTTGTACCTGATCTAACCCTTCATATCCCTTACCTTGAGTTCCTTAACCCTTCTGTAGCCCTAGTCCACCCCCACTTTATACTGTTAGTTTGTCACTAGTCTACCCCCAGTTTGTACTGTTAGTTTGTCACTAGTCTACCCCCACTTCGTACTGTTAGTTTGTCACTAGTCCACCCCCACTTTATACTGTTAGTTTGTCACTAGTCTACCCCCACTTTGTACTGTTAGTTTGTCACTAGTCTACCCCCACTTTGTACTGTTAGTTTGTCACTAGTCTACCCCCACTTTGTACTGTTAGTTTGTCACTAGTCTTAACTAGTCTACCCCCACTTTATACTGTTAGTTTGTCATTAAAGATTGTATAGTTAAATATTTAGCCAGTAGAATCTATAAGCTAACACTTAACACTGAAGATGACCTAAAATGTTTAAACGCGTTTGTTAATAATTAACATAGAATTGTGGTAACAATATTGCTGTTACATTATTAACCTCTCTAGTCATAATTAATTACTGAAATAACATAAACACAGTGGTGGAAAGACAGTTATGTTATTTCAAGCCAGTGGTGGAAAGACAGTTTATGTTACTTCAAGCCAGGGTGGAAATGGAAATGTAGTTTATGTTATTTCAAGACAGTGGTGGAAATATACTTTATGTTATTTCAAGACAGTGCAATGGAAATAGTTTATGTTATGTCAAGACGGTGGCTAGATGGTTTATGTCTCCACAGGGGTGGAAAGGCAGTTTATGTTATTTCATGCCAGTGGTGAAAAGAGAGTTTATGTTATTTCAAGACAGTGGCTAGACGGTTTATGTCTCCACAGAGGTAGAGAGGCAGTTTATGTTATTTCATTAATATGGCTTTAATAGACACTCCCAAATCTAAATAATTTAATTAAATTTAAAATTAAACATATTTAAAAAGTTTTTGTACATTTTATTTAGTAGATTATCAGCAAAAAAACTTTATTTTGATCGATATCTCGGAAATTACATTTACAAAATAGAATTTTTGAATTATATTTTTGTTATGCGTTTTAAAGTTTGGGGTTAAAAGTGGAGCTAAAACTAATTTCTCGATATTCCAACGGGATAAAAATGTTTCTTAGCATAAACGCCAAATATTATGAAGATGAAGAAAAGTACAGACAGACTCATTTTCTTGTGCCATTACTACATTTATTATATTATCCTAGTTCTTACAAGAAATAAATTTGCACTGGAATTTAGAATACTAAAAAAAAAAAATGTTTTTAATTAAAATGAAATTAATTTAACCAATCAAGAAGTCGGATCTTTACTTCAACTGCCCGTTGATTGATCTTACAACCCAATTATACAAATTATTTATAAGCAACATTTCAAAACACTCGACAGAATATAAATTATTGCGTAAATCAATCATAATATAGTTTATATTTCATTTATAAACAGGATTTGTTATTTCGTAAATTTTCTTTTTAACACCTAACAAATCTCAAGCTTCTTTATATATCGGAAATAAAAAATCAAACTACTAATAATTATAACCTAGTTTTAACAAGTTTTTATTTGCAGTAAATTCACAAAACTACTTACAGTCGCAACTCGAAAACATCAAGGACGGTGAAATGAAATAAACAATATTGAAATCTATCTTATATTTCATATTCTTTACACGACTGTGTTCGGTTCGTTCATTTGCCATTAAGTTGAAATACATAAAGTTGACTCATATAGCAACGAAATAAGAAGGGGAAAGATGTAGAGAATATTTTAAGATTTATTTTACTCGCTCTTTTATGTTTAGCTAAAAACATAATGATCTTGAATAATTCAAATACCTAATCAACTGAGGTTATCGCCGCGCCGTATTGCATTCGAGCATTACCTAAGTGCTTACTTACACATGCTTCAATACCTATGTGCTTACTTACACATGCTTCCATACCTAAATGCTTACTTACACATGCTTCCATTACCCAAGTACCTCAGGTAATGGAAGTATTGGGGTCATTCTGAAGAATGAAATTCTTTTGTCTCCAAATCGATAAATTTCTGGACCGTTTCAGATATCAGGGAACGTTTTGGGTCTGTTAGATTTAGGCGTTCAAAATATGTGCGAGCTACCATATTTTAAAAGCTACTTATCCGGTTTTGATGTATGGAGCTGGCTTGACTTGACTTAATTCCTGTCACTCCTTGTGGAGCATAGGGCAGCTATAAAGACTCTCCAGTCGGGGCGATTTGTTGCCATTCTTTTTACTTCACTCCAGGTCTTTCCACATTCCTTGGCTTCTTTCTCGACTGTCCTCTTCCAAGTATTCCTGGGCCGGCCACGTTTGCGCGTTCCCTGGGGGTTCCAGTCGAGTGCATCCCTTTCGATGGCTCCCTGGGGCTTCCTTAGAGTATGTCCAATCCAACGCCATTTTCTCTCTTTGATTTGGAATACGATTGGTTTTTGCTGCGTAACATCCCACAAATCTTCATTAGAAATGATGTCCGGCCATCTAACATTTAGAATTCGGCGTAGACATCGATTTATAAAAGTTTGAAGTTTGTAGGTAATGTTGCTGGTCACTTTCCATGTCTCGCATCCGTATAATAGGACTGATTTGACGTTAGTATTGAACAACCTCAGTTTTGTCCTTCTCGAGATCGATCGGCTCCTCCACACTGGATATAGCTGGACAAATGCTCCATTGGCTTTTCTAATGCGACTCATGACATCTTGCTCTGCTCCCCCAGTAGTCGTCACCTCACTTCCAAGATACACAAAGGATTCAACTATCTCTAAGTTCTTCTCACCGATATTTAGCCTGGTGACAGTATTTACATTTATTCGCATCTCTTTCGTCTTTTTTGGGTTAATAATTAGCCCAGCTTGGCCTGCTTCATATTTTAGATGCTCAAGTTTTTCCTTCATGTCTCTTAAACGTTCAGAAAGGAGGCAGATATCATCGGCAAAGTCGAGATCCTCGAGCCTATCTCTCATATTCCACTGGATTCCTCTCCTCTTACCCTCTGTTACTCTCCTCATGACCCTGTCTAGAACCAAT
>KZ651275.1:246681-257660 GCA_001010745.2 Gerris buenoi
TGTTCTGCCATTCTGCACTCTGCTCTAGGATGATGCGGAGTGTGTTAATTAGGTCCACGCAACTCCTCTGTCTCCTGAAACCAGCTTGTTCCTTTCTCAGTCGTTTCTCAACTGCGTCTTTGATTCGTTCCAGGATAATGCGAGAGAGAATTTTACTCGGGACCGATAGAAGAGTAATACCACGCCAGTTATTACAATCACTAATATCACCTTTCTTTGGCAGCTTGATTATGATTCCCTTTTTCCACTCCATTGGTAGCCTTTCTTCTTCCCATATCTTGTCCAACATGGGTTTGAGGAGTTTTACTGTCGTTTCAATGTCAGTTTTCATAATTTCAGCAGTAATCCCGTCAATCCCTGGTGCTTTTCCCATTTTTAGGGTCCTTAGTGCCTTCCGTATCTCTTCATGCGATGGGCAGTCTAGTATAATCGATGGGTCACTTTCCACCATTGTTTCTTGTTCATCCCAGGTTCCCACGTCTCTATTTAGGATTTCCTGGAAGTGCTCTTCCCATCGCCCGAGCTGTTCATGCGCAGATGTGAGCATGTCTCCATTTTTGTTTCGGATAGGCCTATTTTTTCTAGATTTTTTCTTTGACAGGCTTCTGGTAATGTTATAAAGCTCCTTTACATTGCCAGTGTGCGCAGCTTCTTCGGCTCGCTGAGCCAGTTCCTCAACCCATTTTCTTTTGTCTTTCCTTATACTCTTCTTTACTTTTCTGTTAGCTTCCGAGTACTGGGCTTGGGCTATGGCCTTTTGCTGTCTGGTCTTGCTGTTGTTTACCTGGTTCTTTCTGTCCTTTCTCTCCTCAATGGAGCTGGAGCTACTAATAAAATTCATTTTGATTTCAACACAACTATATTCTCATATTTTATTTCGTTTTTTTTTACTTTCTCAAGTAAGGAGAAAGTATTGTGTTGGCACGAAAATTTGATTTTAAGGTTTTGATGAATTTACACATTTCCGTCTTAAAAAGTGTTTTTTTAATTTCTGTCTGTGGTTTGTCTGTGCAGACACCTGGAGCCTAAACTACTGGGCCGATTTAGACAAATTTTACATACATGTTGAGAAAAATCATACCCCGACAAAAAATAATTTTAGCACCAAATTTGGAAGAACTTTAGCCCCCTACAAACACTGAAAAATCGCGAAAAATAATTATTTCTCGAAAACGTTTCGTACGATTTTGATTAAAAAATTCTAAAATGTAGTCAATTTAAATACGAATCTAACAATGTAAGCCGTTTTTCCGGGAAAAAAATCTAGTTACTGAGTAAATAGCTTTAAACGCAGAATAAGATTATAGTATACGATTGCATATAATTAAAAGGATATAATTAATCAGTTTATCTGTACAAATGAATTAATAAGTATTGTTTACTCTCATTCAATTAATCTTGCGTAAAAAAAAAGAAACTGAATCTAGGTCTCGACTGGACAGATTGTTTATCAATATGGAGATTAAATGATGAAACTTTTAGGTTTGGATTAACTTTTTTTTCTGTTTAATAAGGATGGACTATGATGCGTAGTGTTCTGATAAGTTGCGACATCCAGTTCGCAACTTCAGTCGCAGGCGCGGTTCTCTATTCATTCTATAATAATGCGAAAAAATATGTTCATTGTTATTGTCTTGAACAAGGCGTGAAGTGAATCGAAATAGGGAACCGAACCTTTTGTTCATTGTTTATTATATTTATAATTATGAGGTCGTTGCTTCATTGCGTCTTCAACTACAGGTTCAAATTATTTCAAACAAGATTAACGGCAATGTTGAGTGGATGCATTCCTAACTTTGTCATTAGTCAAAGTCAAAATACTGACTTATAAAGTCATAGTTCGAGCCCCAGAAAGGTTAGATATGTTTTACAGTGATAATCTCCAGCAGATACTTATCATCTAGAGAGAGAAACAATTTTAAAATATCGGTCCGAGATCCGAGAAAACTCATACAAAGTTTTATCATATATACGTGATCATAATTAGCCCAGTGTTCTACATTTATTAGTTTTTTAGTTTTCGTAGGTGCATTTGATTATTAGTCAATATTTGATCAAAATGTATCATATAAATAACTTCTCCTCAGTGAGGAATCGAACCCGATTCCTACCCGATATATTATTTCCGGGAAAGCGGTTTATATCTTTAGATTCTTATTTTAATGGATTACATTTTTGAATTTTTTAATCAAAATGGTCGGAAGCGTTTTCGAGAAATTAACGTTTTTTCCGAGTTCTTGGGGGGCAGTGCTTCCAAAAATTCATTTATCGATTTCACCTATATGATTTTTTTTGAATATGTTCGTCAAAATCAGCCCTGTAGCTCTAGCTGTAGGCGTCTGCACAGACTGACAGACATTTTTTAAAAACAACTTTTTTTTTGGACTCAGGGGACCTTAAAACGTGTAAATCCATCAAAATCTCAAAATTGAATTTACGCGCCATCACAACACTTTCTCTTTATTTGAGAAAGTGAAAACACAGCCCAATACCACTCGCACTAAACTGTCTCATATTCGAATTAATAAATATAAGTTGTTTCAATTTTTTTACATTGTTTAAATTCAATTAATATTGAACAATTATATGTATATCAAAACGTACCATTAAAAATAACTCCTTCATGGCAGGAAATCGAACCCGGTCTAGCTTTTATCTCAGAGAGTAGATGTTTCCCAGGGAAACTTAGATTCGTATTTACTACATTTTAGATTTTTTTTTAATTAAAATCGTCGGAGCCGTTTACGAGAATTTTTTTACCCTTTTTATCAACTTTTTTTGTGAAATATCACCCGTAAATTTATATAACAATATAAATTGTACGATATTTTAGACCATATATGCCAAATTTCATCAAAATCGGTCCTGTAGTTTAGCTTCTACACGTCTTTTAAAAATTATTTAACAAACGCACCATAAATGATGACGATATGGAAGGTAAAAGAAGTTCAGGTAGATAAAAGAAGTTAAGGTTAAGGTAGGTAAAAGACGTTAAAGTAGGTAAAAGAAATTAAGGTAGATAAAAGAAGTTAAGGTTAGTAAAGAAGTTAAGGTAGATAAAAGAAGTTAAGGTAGATAAAAGAAGTTAAGGTAGATAAAAGAAGTTAAAGTAGGTAGATATTAGAATTTAAGGTAGTTACAGGAAGATAAAGTAGGTAAAAGAAGTTAAGGTAGGTCAAAGGTGTTAAACGGCAAATTGGCTCCGATTTCTCACTAAGAAAATTGATCTATCTAAAAATAATTGATCGGGGCTATAGGAAGGAAAAAATAACTGAATCTAAAACCATAGAAGATAACAAGGGAATAAAGATATAAAATTAGGAAGAAGAAGAAGAACTGTTATGAGAAAATAAACCACAAAGCTGGAGGAGGAGAAAACGAGTGTAAAACAGTTAAGTGGGACCATTTTGAGGGGCATCATGGGAAGTAGATAACGAGGTATACTGACCCCCGACATCGCTACAGCCGAAAATCCTACTTCAGGCGTCATTGGGGGAATATCAGCCGACCTGGAAAAACTTTAGTACCGCACATTAAGGCATTTTCAAAAAGCATTCTGATTTGGTGGAATTTTAACAACTTTATACTTATCTTTAATTTTAAAATTTTCTGCTATTACATTTAAAAGTACCAGTGTGGAAATCCCTTACATGACTTCCATGAAATGTTGTGGTGCCAATACGTGATTAATAGAGAACTCAGTATTTACATCCGCATTTTCATGGAAGTAAAAGCAATAAAATGCCAATATCTCCCAAACCGCTTGTTCGATTGTGCTCAAAAATTATAGTTGAAATCTATTATATAGGACGCATATATACCCCAAAGGAAATTGAAATCAAATAAAGCCTACAGAAGATTTCGTGTTTAAGTGACTGTAGCTCCAAAACATCGTGTCTATGATGTTCGGGTTTGCGCCATCAGTTTCTCCAACAAAAGTTCTAAAAAATTCCGCAAACCGTATCTCAATACGATATCTTGAAGCGATGTTATAAAGGTTAAAAGTTCCGAACGAACGTACGAACATACATATACATACATACGTGCGCATTGACATACATGTATATTAAACGGATTTTAATGATATCCCCGGGTTCGAAAGACTCCTCCTTCACAGAGATCTCGGAATCGCGTTTTGGAGGGTATCACCATACTTCCATTTCATGGAAGAAAAAAAGAAGAAGAAGAAGATATTCTGGAAACCATATTAGAAAATAACGGAACAAAATGAATGAGCTAATTGTCAAAATAGCGTGGCACATACATAGCTTCTTTGCCTATTATTGTTGATTGAACGTTCTGTTCAAATTCACATAGGCATAGAATAATGTGGTCAGTTGGAAATAAAAGTGTGTTCGTTGTGGACCTGTTTCAATTTCGAGTTGGATCGAATTTATTTTAATTTAATATTAAATTTGCGCAAAAAGATATTCAATTGGAATGAGATCTTCTGCGGGCTAATTGTAACGTAATTATTCCATTAAAATTACGATCTATAATTACAAATACATACACAATACACACGCATAATAATAATGATAAAGTTGAATCATAGTTAAGTTATCACGTGAAAAAAATAACAATTGTTTTCATAAACAATAACTTTCTTTGTTATTATAATATGTGTAATTAAATCATTTGTTTTCGTTTGTTTACAGGTAGTCAACCTGATATATTATACTACATTTTTCACCTGGCTATATAATTTGGACCAAATGAGTTGAGTCACCTTTAGGTAAAGTGAAATTAAAAATGAAATGTTTGTTTTAAATAGAGAAATATTGGTCATTTGATATTCTTAAACAATTAATGTTTCTACTGAAGGCATAAAAAGACGTATTTCCATTTAATTTTAATTTACTGTACAAAACCGGCTATCTCCACTAATACATTAATCTTCAGGGCGAAACAAAAAAAAAAGATTTACTTTTAAAAAGTTCAAAATTAATTTTTTTTTTTTAAATATATATTAAGAAAACCCGATTAAAGTGAATGTAAGCAAAGTAATTCGCTTTGTGTGGGCATGCAGCTTCCTCGTTTTTTATTGGACTAAAAATCACGTGGAAATTAAAAGATAATTTTATGATGGTATTGAACTTCTTTCCATTCCAAGTGGGGTCATATTTATTTTAATCAATTCTAAATTTGCGCAAATGGATAAAATAAATCCTATTTAAGAAATTCTAAAAACCAAACATACACAAAACTGTCTCCTGGTAAGCATATTGTCCTATTCCTATTGTTTGAATTGGACTTCATATGTTGTGCAGGAGGCAGTAGCATATCTGCAAATCCGAAGCTGGATAAAAATACAAATATGTTATACTCGCTCATACTTTTGACTGATTATTGCCTAATTTAATTAATAGTATTATTACTTTTATTTTAATTAATATTTCGTTATTAATTTGATTTTTTTTTACTTGTATTAAATTATCAATTTATCAAAATCTAATGTGCGCAGACTGTAAAAATTAATCTCGGGTCCATCTTTGGGCTACATTCAATAAGCCAACCAAATTTATTATAAATCTGATAAGTACATACTTTGATAACACATAGGTGGTAATTAAAAAAAACTACCAACAAAATGTCATTTAAATTGAACGATGAGTTTTTAAGATATGCTAATACGTTAAAATTAAACGATAGACAGACACAGACAGAGAGGCACAGACAGAGAGGCACAGACAGAGAGACACAGACAGAGAGACACAGACAGAGAGGCACAGACAGAGAGAGACAGACAGAGAGGGAACCAAAAATGTTCTGTGATGTCTAAAACGGATGTCTGTCTAGGAATTTGTTTAATCAGAGCTATAGAAAAATTTCGTTCTTCAGACCGACCACATTACCTTCAGTAAGCTCGTATATCTTTTATATAATCGAGTAGTGTCCCGACGAAAGGCGACGACTCACCTCTAAATTTATAACGTTAAAAATTGATGGGCCATAAGCTGGGATTGAACCAGTGACCTCCAACACATGAGGCGCGTCCTCTACCACTGAGCCACGCCCTTGCACGAAGCTACGAGCATAAAACTTACTATTTAAATTATAACTAGCTCTTTTTTAACCATATTAATTCTGCCCGTTGCCACGGGCATGACGGCTAGTAATATTATAAATAAATGTCTTATTCTCCAATTTGCAAAACATTAAACGTAAAATATTTAATTTGAGAAATACTTGCTATTAGCTCACTAATGTGTCATATTATATTATTAGAGCTAAAATAATTTCTCCCAAGACTCCATGTAATAGTTGTAGTTCAGAAATATAATATTTTTATATTTCCACGAACATATTCTCTCGTGACTAATTTTCTAAATTTTTATAATATTTCATATAAAAACAGATATTACTCTACATTTTATTTTGACGTTTTGCCCACTATTTGTTATTTGCAACGATTACATTTATTTTTAATCTTGGCACTAACATGCATTACTAACTAAACGGAAGTCAGAGCATTAAGATTATGACGCACTTGTATATATTTAAGATAAAAAATGTCTTCATTCCAGTTAACCAAGAAATTTAATCATTATTGCTATAGTTGGAGAGAGTATATAATGTATTAGGAGGTAGAGAAGACATTGAATAAAACCCAATTTAATTTATTTGGTATAATTAAATGTGTCAACAGTCATACCACTGTAGAATAGGTTCGTATAAGTGAAGTTAATATATAATAATGGTTGGATAAATCACTTAAAAGTATACTTACGTACACTTTAAAGTATCATGCAGATAATGGAGCGATACAATAACCCCGAGTAATCTATTTTACATAATTGTAGTTGTATTAGACCTTTGGCTCTGCTGCTCTTTGAATTGTAACGATTATGATTAAGTTTCTCTGCTAAATATGTCAATGTTTTTGTTTGATTTTAACTATTTTTATTATGTTTGTGCTAAGTATGTCAATGTTGCTCTATAAATTTTAATGATTTTAATTATGTCTGCTAAATAAGTCATTTTGCTCTTTGAATTGTAGTTATTTTTATTAAGTTTCTGAAATATGTCAATGTTTTGTTTGAGTTTAAACGTTTTTGATTAATTTTCTGCTAAATAGGTATGTCAACGTTGCTCTTTGATTTGTAACGATTTTGATTATGTTTCTGCTAAATATGCCAATGTTGCTCTTCGAATTGTAACGATTTTGATTATGTTTCTGCTAAATATGCCAATGTTGCTCTTTGAATTGTAACGATTATGATTGAGTTTCTGTTAAATATTTTAATGTTACTCTTTAAATTGTAAAGATTTTTATTAAGTTTCTTCTAAATTTGTCATTTTGCTCTTTGAATTGTAACTTCGATTGAGATTCTTCTAAATATTTTGATGTTGCTCTTTGAATTGTAAAGATTACGATTGAGTTTCTACTAAATATGTCAAAGTTGCTCTTTGATTTGTAACGAATTTGATTAAGTTTCTACTAAATTTGTTATTATCCAACTTACATCAATTGCAGTATATTTTATCACGATAAATATTAGAAGGTGTTCATAAACTTAATGTTTATAATTTAATATATTTTAAGAGAAAGAAATATCATGTGGGAATCAGCTCGACTTTCCTTGGGAATCGAGTAAAAATGTAGAGTTTATAAAATGTCAACTTAGATAATATCTTTATTAGATCATTTTATTGAATAATGATGGGAAAAAAATAAAATATCATTGACAGAGTCAAGAAGGAAGTACGTTATCAAACTAGCATTACTCCCTTGTTATATATCTACACATCTGACCTTAAACATATATATAAGACATTACTCGATAGAAATATTCTCTGAAAAAAATTTAAAACCAGGTGCAAATTTAAAGGTAAATATTTTATTGATACGTAATCCAGCGTCATACAATTTTTACTGATCTATCAACGTATCTAAATATAAAAAAATGGGTTATAACAAAATCAATTATAGCGTTCACTCGTATGCCTATAGCCTATACCTATAACATACTGAATCATGATCGCTTCAAAAATATTGTCGAAGATTTATTTATTTATATACGAGCTGTTAAGTTTGTGGCAATGGGCTTAATTTTATATATTAAAAAAAAATAAATAAAATAAGTAAATTAATATACAGCATTGTATTCAAATTAATTTATGTTTTCCTCCCGATTTTTTTAAATTGTCAACAGTGTTTTGATTTTTACCTTAATTGAAGTATCAATATATCAACATTCCAAAGAGCGCAGACGGTAGCAATTAATCTGGCGCTATCTGCAGGCTACTTTTGAAAAACCATCTGGATTTCATAAAACTCAGATAGTACATTTAAAGATAATATAGGTGTAATTAAATTTATGCCAAACACCTTTTAAACTTCTTTTATTACTATTTTTCTTTAAAAAAAATAAAAATAAATAAATTATGTGTTATAAAATTTAAATACAGTATCACATCTAGATGATAAACAATTCAGACAAAAGTTGTCTCGGACTGATATTTTTTAAATACCGTTTCGTCAGGACTTCAACAGTCTAATTTTTAAATTGGGGCTTAAAATTTGTTTCTAAAATAGATTTTTGTATAATAAATTACTGATAAACCAGCAAATTGGTTGATTAATTTTTTTCTCAAAAACGTATCCACTTTCCTCAAATTTACACAGAATTTTTAACAACTAAATATGTATTTCAGACAAAAAAAAATAAAAATTAAATGCACAAATTTAAAATAAGAAAGTTTAAGTAGCTTTGAACAAAACGACATGACAAATAAATTTTGGATAACCAAATTTTAAAAAACAACGCAAAAATAAAAAACGTAATCACAATTTAGCTTTTTTTTACCTTCATAAAATGAAAAAGGTGGTGCAGAATTTCTGTGAAAAATGTGGGATACTCTGTATATAATACACATATAAGAAAGTACAGAAAGCACATTGTCAGATTCTTATAAAAACTGATGATTCTACGTTCTGGTGTCTACAGAATATTCAATAGGAAATCAGTAAGTAGCGGAAGTCTCACATTGAAGTACTTATTGTTATCATTATAACACCATGATACTACACAATGCGCTATTTTTAAAACCAAGAGATGCGCAAGACAGGAAGCAGCCCTTACTTAATTGAGATTAAGTGATCTATAGGAGAAAACAAACAAAAAAAACCTAATAAAGTATATAGATCGTTAAGAGGAGACGCCCCTATATCATCTATCTATAGAACGACTTCTCCTCAAACAATAAACTTCACACTGTCTGTTTGTATCCGTCAGTCTGTTTGTCTTTGTCTGTCTGTATTGTGTTCTATGAGAACCAACTCATTTAGTTTATTGTTTTCCACCATTACATGTTTATGTGTTTTTAAGTGCACTTGTGTCTATGAAACTATGTGTCCAAGCTCGATGATTGTTTTTAAACAGTCTCTTTTTTTTTAGTATAAATGATTTTTTTAAAAAATGAAGGATGTTTTAATAATTATTTTATCATTGACTTTATTAGGGTTGAAGTTTGTTCATCGTTTTGGACCAAATTCAATTCGTCTTAGATCAATTGATTAGAGCGTTATCAAAGAAATATCAAGCGTACTTGGTTCGATACCCAAAGAAGAATATTATTAATAAAATATATTTTTATATTTCTGTCTATTTCTCTAATTCCCTCTTTAATGCTATTTTTTATTGATATACATACTCTAGTTTTAGATAGCAATTAATTTAAATTCTCTAGTTTTAGATGCCAATTAATTTCACATTTTGTACAAGACGAAATTGGTTATATATTTACTTCTTTTTTACATTGATCACTTCTTTTTTAACATTTTTTACTTCGTTTTTACAATATTAGAGATTTTAAATAAGACGTACTTTCGATTGCCTCGATAATAACGTCATTTTAAAATATGGTATGACTTTCTCACTGAGTTTAAACAAGACGTATACAAAAGACGTAGTGAGGATGTTAGAGGTTGGTTACGGCTAATCTGGTTATATTTATGTTTTTAACTGTTATAATTTTGATTTATCATATTATATTATTTATTATCGCGATAAACACAATGCTAAAAATAAAGTAAAAAAATGCGATACGACGAAAGTGACGGATTAAAGTATAAAGTATTTTCACAATACGACTATTTTATACGTGCGCATGCGTAGTAGGTTTAAAATAGGAAAGATGTGTGGCATTAAGTATTATTATATAACTAATTAAGAACTACTTTATAAGCTTTTTTTTATAAAATCGGTAAATTAATTTTAGCTTAATTTGATTGACAAAATAAAATCTATCTTGTTATATCATAACATGAAACAGAATGAGCAGACATACAAACAAAAAAATACAAGCACAATGAGAAATATATTTTGAAGAACAGCAGAAAATGAACAGTTATAGTATGGATATAAACGAATTGTGACGTCAAGTTTAAAGTGCAAGCACAAATAGAAAAGTTATATGATGAAGAACAGCAGAAAATGAACAGTTATAATATGAATTTAAACGAATTGTGACGTCGAGTTTAATGTTCAAGCACAAATAGAAAAGTTATATGATGAAGAACAGCAAAAAAATGAACAGTTATAGTATGAATTTTAACGAATTGTGACGTCGAGTTTAAAGTGCAAGTTTTCACATTGAGAACAGGCTGTTTATGTTTATGCCTTTAGACATTGTCTAAAACCTTTACAGCTTAGATTAAAATCCTATTTACCGCTGTTTTTTACTTCTCTTTCGACTAAAGGCTTTACGCTTGAGAGCACAAGACGCTGCCGCAGGGAATTACTCACTAACTGGAGAGAAAAAAAACAGTATTAAAGGCTAAAGCTAGCGTAAAGTATCATGTCTGCACTTAATTCCCTTCGAGAGTTCATTCTTATAGTATAGTAGAGATACAAACAATGAATTCTCAAGTAAAAATTAATGTTATTACCATTTTTTTACGGTTTGCTTAAAAATCTACTAAAGTACGCTTGTGTAATATACATATATATATATATATATATATATATATATAT
>KZ651275.1:258955-293940 GCA_001010745.2 Gerris buenoi
TTTTTTTGAGAAATAAGAGCGTTGATAGAGGTCATCTTAATAAATAAAAAGAAACAGTTCAAACACCAAAATGCAAAATGTAGGAAATATGAATTTTTATGCCCGAAGAGACCCTTTTAGTAGCTTGCTGGCAAGTAATTATCGGGAATTTTTTTTTTTTTAGATTTATTTGATTCTATATCTATATTTTGGACTAACACTTATTACTTGATTGACTCATTCCAACATAAAACAAAACTATATTATCTTTATAATGAACATGAAACATGATACTGACATAATTACAATATATTATATTACACTAAATTAAATTATATTTATGCATGTATATAAATTTAGTTATATTATAAATATAGCATAGGCATAGGAAGTATCAGGTTGTTAATAAAAGTCGATGAATGTGACAAGTAAAGGTTACCCAGAAAATGTCAGGCATTTTAACTCAACTGTTGCAGTATCCAATTCAAGATACTATGTTATATAAACATTAAATATATATATATATATATATATATATATATATATATATAGCTTAACGATGATCAAACTATAACATTGTATTTATCCTTGTAAAGATTGATGGATGAATTAAAGTTATTTTTATCTATCAGGAAATGTAGAGTTCATTAGTACCCAAACTATTAAATACATTTTCACGAGCGAATATAAGAAAACAAAAAAAATAAATACAAAAAGGCGAAAGGCTTTATGCCTCTGAATTAAATCGAAAAGAGGCGCACGCCTTCACCATTATCCTTCTTGCCTGACTCCTCTCTCGAAGTAACAGTTTCGTTGATAGATGGTATTCGGTTGCTGTATATTCCTGCGAGGTATCGAAACCCTAGCGGCACTTTAGAGATATTCTGACATTTAAAATTGACAATACTGTTATATCACTTTTTCTATCGGATATATTGCTTCTTTAATTCTGTGTGCAATCATTCCTTCATTCTTTACCATTGAGTTTTGTAAATGTTAACTGACAGTATTAAAATATAAAGTACTCCTTTAACATTAAAATCTATGCCTTTACATCTTCCGAATTTAAATGTTTTAGTTAAAGTCACGTTATGTAATTTAGTCATTAGATAGCATCTTTATCTTAAAATCTATTGCATTACATTCAACTGATCCAGGGCCGGATTTGGCATAGGCGGCGCCTAGGGGCCCGCACCACAAAGGGCAAAGAAAGAAAGGGGGGAGGTTTATGACATGCAAAAAAAAAAAAAAAAAAATACAAATTCATTTTTTTAAATTGGCTATTTTATGCTAAAAATATAATTGATTGCACCAAAATAAAATAAAATCAATATTTTTTTCTGGCGTTATCTTGTGTAGAAATAATAATCTAAAATCTAGGACGATCTAGGTGAAAAATGATTTATTTTGACTTCATATTCGGATTCAGCAACCTCGAAAAATAAAGTTCAGATAAGTGTTCGTTAAATTTTGCAGAACAGTGTGATCATCAAATTGTCAACTGCAATTGTTCAAGATTAATTCATGGGGGCCAGAAAGGGGTGACATAGCGCCCATTGAGACAGATTTTGGGGAATATTTTGGAAAATTTGGGGGAATGGTTTTTCATGAACAACTTTAATGCAGTACAGCTATAAGAATAAAAATGAAACTAATTTGTACGTAGATAAACAATAGATAAACAATTTTTAACTATACAAAAATAACAATGTTCAACTTTTGTCACCTTCTCATACTGTTATAATTTATAAAGAAAGTATAATCTGGATTCGGGAAGGGGGGGGGCGCCAAAGGCCTTAGGGGGATTATTAAGATAAGGTTAGAACTAAAATTATAGAAAAAAATATATGTGATTAAATAAATTTTGGTACGGTCCAATACATTTTCACTCATCAAATTTGATTTCAATACATATATATTTATTTCAGAGAATACAGCTGTCAACAGCAACAGAATCAAATGAACCGCGATACAATGTTAAGTAATCACCACAAAGGAAAAGAGACTTTCAAAAGTGGGAGTGCGTCATTTGTTTTTTGTTTTTTTACCTAAATTTTGTTTTCTTCTAGTTTCCCTGGGAAATCCCCCCCCCCCAACCTATTGGGGTGGGGCCCGCACCACATCTTCTGCCTAGGGGCCCACACACTCTAAATCCGGCCCTGAACTGACTCTAAAAGATTGGTCTATTCAATTTTCATATTAATTTTTTTCGAGCTTACCAATGGTTACGGGAGCCTTCAAATTCAAAAATTCTTTGACATCAATCCGTTGCCGTTTCAGACTACCGAGATAATTAATGTACTCAAGTCTTTCTCTCCGTGAAGATGCTTGCCAACCTCTATATCTTTAATAATAATCTATGATTTAAATGGAATTTGAATGTTTGGTCTTAATTATAGTCAACACTTAGTCACTTAATCATAGTCAGACTTAGTCAGTCCCATATTCATTTCAATCATCTATCCCCGTGCAAAAAACCTGCACATTTCAATAAACCACAAACTTTCTTTTTGTTAAGACCTGTATCTTTATAAGTAATCATTTGATTTTGAAGGAAATTTAAATGGTTTGTTGAAAGTAATCTAATGATGGTCCCATATTAACTCATGTAATAATCTTTATACAGTCCTTAGTATTCGCCTGATTAACTTTCACGAATTTACCTTTTCGAGAGAATTTATTTGTGACTTAATTTTAACATTCACGTAAGTCCCCTGCTTATTCGTGGATACCTATATTGAAGCTACACCGAAAAGCAATGATAAACAAATTAGAGACGAAAGTTTAAAAATTTCATTGGGTAAAAATTTCATTTTTTTCCCATGTGACGTTATATGTATCATATATAAAATATATTTTCATTTGTGTGTTTGTTATATTACTGTTTATTTTTATTAGTATATGATATGAAAAAAGTAAAATACGTATTGCAACTAAAGGTGTTATTGTATAAAGTTAACTTTTCCTTTACATCATACACGTAACCCCTCTATTTCCCATACATTTAATGACAAAATTCGTGGTGTTATTTGGAACCATACTTTCGCGAAAGTTAAGGATTGACTTAAGTTTATATGGGCACACTGATACTGTAAAATGAAAAAAATGATGAGCTACATTGAAAATAAAGATTTAAAGGAGTAAAAGTGATCAACATTTGAAAGAAATGCGTTCGGGATAAGATTATTTCAGTTTCGTCCAAACTAATTGGAAAAAAATATTACTAATATGTTACTGGGTTATGCGATGCTTGTCTGGTACTGTTTCATCCAAATACCTACAATTATTATAAAGTATTCCAAACTATTTTTAATCATTCCACAATACCTGATAAAGATAGAGTCACGCGGTTGATCACATAGGTCTTCGTTTAACTTGATGAATTGTCTCTTCATTAATCTTTGGCTTGAAAAAGGACTAACGCAGTAGCTTCGTTAGCGTCGCTTTGCTTCTGCTTGAAGCAAAAGAGCACAAGCAGTTTCAATTTCAATTTATAGCCGTTATGCAACTAAATAAAGCCAGTGATTTATTAGGCATCGTGCGTGCGCAAAACGTAGAATCGTTGAGCCTACGATTTTTAACTCGAAGCTACGAGAAATCGTAAGTGCGCACCTATCATGAGTCATTGTAGCAGTTAAGGCAGAGGTTGAATCAGGTTATTGTGAATCTTCAAAAAAGGAACTAATCGGAAAGTAACCTTCGACTTATAACCTTCTAGATATCTCCGTAACCTAAACAATTCACTTCCTCTATCTTGTATACACACACACATATATATATAACTACTTAATAATCAACTTCTAACACTTATCTAACTCTTAACTAACAAACACACAGAGAAACTAAACAACAACAACAACAAAATAAAACCTAAACAAAACCTTCCTTCTCCATAAGGAAACAAAATAAACAGATTCGTTCTTTTTAAAAATAACACAATCGTAAACAATCAGTGTTACCAACCCTATGAATTCATTTATAAAGTCTATATCTAGATATAGATCTAGGGAAATCCCTTTTCCTCTGATTAGTTTTGAGATTATGCACGGTTTCAAATGAAACTTAATTAAAAAAGATTTTATTTCAATTCCGTTTCTCTTCATTAGAGCTGAATGATAATTGAAGCAAACTTCAGTTGCTCAATTACTTTTAGTCGATTAAATTATCAATTGAAATTCGTCATGATCAACACTGCGTTGTGTTTTATTTTATTCTTTTTTGAAAGCTCAAGGTAATAAATTTCTCACAGTTTGAATTCAATTAATTCGTTTCTACTTCAATTCGATAACTTATTGTTTGTTACAGATGAAGATTATTATTTCTTATTTTTTTAAAAAAAAAGGAAATGTCAATTATGGTAGAACATGATTGTAGGAAATTAATTTTAAATTAATATTACTCCTATACCCATCTTCTCTAAGTCTAAGTGATTTAAGATGTTTTATATCAAGTGAGTTGCGATTCTCTATATTTTCCCCCCCAAATAAATCATTCAAACACTAATAATAAACTGACTAAATTCACAAAGCACCAAAGGTTTAAACTATTGTGAAACCAACAGTGAACTAGTTATGACTTATGACATATATTGTATATGTCATAACTAGTCCATCATTCATAAAAACATTGTTTACGAAAAAATAAACAGTTAAATAAACAACTGCAACAGAATCATACTCTCAATTTGTGCACAGTGCGAAAAATTAACAACACTTTTCCTGGCTGTTCCTAAATGAATTTTAATTGCAAAATTTAATTTTAGAAAAAAATGACCTCTCTAAACTACATCTTTGTCAAGGAGTGAATGAACAATTAAAAAACATCACTTCCGCTGCTGAACTGCCTCTTTGCAGTTTTAATTTGTTGCTAAAAAAAAAGTTGTTTTTTAGTTTTAACATCATTTATACAAAAAAATGACGTCAGGTCTTTTATATTAGGCTGTATTTGTAGAATGATAGATAGAACAGAGCTAGAATTGAGCAACCCACATTGAGTTTACATAGAGTTACCCACTCTTCACAACTAGGAATTACGTCATCATTAAAAACAGCTGTATGAGTCATCTGATTGGTCGGTTTCATCTCAAGAGTTAACACAGCCTTAGTTAACATTCAGTCAAGTTCTTTCAACATTTTGTTTCTATTTTAACAAGGTGTTCCAACTGTTACTGTTATTTACATAAATTTACCTTTTTTCGTGTTATTGTTTCTTTCATAGAAAGTATTAGTGTTGATTCGTCGACATCTGTGTGTTCAATATGAAATATGTACCCTATCTGATTTCACTGCAGGATTTTTTGTACAGGCGATATTTCTGACTTAATGTAACTCTTGAAAATCTTGTTGGGCTTAAAGTTTTTTTTACCCTTTAAATCAATAAATAGTAAATAGTACTAAGTAGTAATAGTAGTAGTAATATAAATGTAAATAGTACATTACGCGTCTAATGTGGAAAGTAGCATTTTGCATGTGAGTGTGGAGTTTGCACCCGAGCGACAGCGAGGCTAGTAAAACCACACGAGCAATGCAAAATGCCCTTTTCACACGAGTTTCGTACCGTACTTTATCTACGATTGTTAGATTTTAATAATAAATACAGAAAAAAATAAACTTCCTGTATGTAAGCTCGTACTTCTCTTTTGATTAGATTAGTATTTTGTGCCGAATTAATTATTTCGGAAGGCGTATTATTCTCCTCATATTCGTCATAATCACTTAAATCACTCATTAATTTTCACAAAAAAAAACTCGTTACAAACAGTTTCTTTTATTAAATAAACATCAAATTAGTTATGTTAAATGTAAACATCAAATTAGTTATGTTAAATGTAAACATCAAATTAGTTATGTTAAATGTAAACAAACTCGCTAATCGTGCGTAAAGTTGAATAATTCTTCTTCTTTACTGGGCTAGAGGCGTAAAGAAGAGGAATTCTTCAAAACTATGAGACACACATGCGCAATTAATACAGGCGCGTAAAGAAACCAAGTACAAAGGATCCTATCCTGAAAAGGACATTTTGGAAATGGTATCCTATCATGAACGAACCTCTCCAAGTGGAGTTATAAGCCTCAAAAGTTGCTTAAACTACTGGGCCATGTTTGACGAAATGTGGCATACATGTTCAGAAAAATCATACCCCGAGGCGCAATTGAGAAATTAATTATAGCCCCGAATTTGGGGGGCAATACTCCCAAAAAACTCTGATAAACGTGAAACACAAAATCATTTCTTGAAAACTGTTCCGACAATTTTGATCATAAAATCTAGTCCATTTAAATTATAAATCTAACGATATAAGCCGTTTTCCCGATAAAAACTTAGTTTCTCAGATATTGATAAAAATTAATCTGATTTTTTTGAACATGTAAAACAAAAAGTTTTGGGATCTAGCATCGAGATTTTGTGAAAAGGTTGGTTTGAGTTCTATCGGACCGATTTTTAATTTTTGTGATTTCTACACACATAGAGTCACCCGTCAATCTAAAAAATTGAAAGAATCTCATAACAGAGTAATAAAATTATCCATTTTAAAGAAATTACAATTTACAACAAATTATAATTTACTTTGAAAATTAAAAAAAAAAAAACTTGACATAGATATCTATCACAAATACAGTTATAGATTAGAGTACATAACTATAAATCAAACTGAACTATAACATATAACATAAATTCAACCACTGATATAGAAAAATGTTATATAATATGTATATAGAAATATGATACGAAGTAAGAAACAATAAGTACGGCTTATCTTAAGTATATCAAATAAAGCAGCTTTTTGATATACGTATAATAACACTTAGTTATGTATTATAATGTTCGGCTGTGTTATATTGAAGCGATTTATTATTGTTATATAAATTATTACTAGGTATAAGACACGTGTTCCTATCAAGAAGCAATCAATTTCACGCATTAACTACCTGCAATTAATTTTATTACCAATAATAATCAATCACCTATTAACATCGCTTCTTCTTGTTTACAACATGTGTTAGATCGTTTCCTAAAAGGAGATTCGCTAGAGAAACATAATTAATGTAACAAAAAACCAAAATCACTTTTTGTAAGTGATGCTAATGGGTCATGAAATGAAAATATGAACTAATAATTATATATGGAATGGATGTTGGAGCATGAAATTGTTTTATTTATAAATCCGAAACATGTTCGTGTTCAATTAGTTTTATATCATTAGACTTTTTTTTAAGAGGAATAAAAAATTTTAACAGCGAGTGATTAAGAAAACTTCCTTATTTTGAAAATAGTTCTTTGCGTTTTCTTATATAAGTTTTTTTGTGGATTCTATGTATGTACTTATGTCAACAAAGCGTTGGATAATCGGTAATATCTTATAGTTAATTAATCGGATTGAATGGATATTAGATGGAATTGAATGGATATGGATTGTGCTTTCATTTTATTTACTTATTTTTTAAGTATTCTCTATTTCTTTATTTTCTGTTTAAACACGACATTGTGTCAGGACAGAAGGATTGGAACATTCATTTTACAGTTCTACTTAGTGTAAAAATAGTATATATCTTGAAATGAATAATAAGTTTTTATATTCATCAAAAGAATTGATTTGTAAATTTATCAAATAAGTATTAAATATATAAGAAGAAGATGGAATGCAACAACTTACAGCCTATATTCTTGGTCAGTGCACTTACCTATTCAACAGATGACTTTCATCTTAGAGTCGATATAATAATACCAATTCTAGAGAAGTTAAAAGGAGCGTATAAATGGAACAGGGACCAACGTGTAAAATCCTCGCCTCAAAAAGTTGCTTCAACTTTAGGTAAAGAAAGTGAAGTGTAAAATCCTCGCTTCCCAAAGTTGCTTCAACTTTAGGTAAAGAAAGTGAAGTGTAAATTCCTCGCTTCAACTTTAGGTAAAGAAAGTGAAGTGTAAATTCCTCGCTTCAACTTTAGGTAAAGAAAGTGAAGTGTAAATTCCTCGCTTCAACTTTAGGTAAAGAAAGTGAAGTGTAAATTCCTCGCTTCAACTTTAGGTAAAGAAAGTGAAGTGTAAAATCCTCGCTTCTAAAAGTTGCTTTAACTTTAGGTAAAGAAAGTAAAATGTAAATTCCTCGCTTCAACTTTAGGTAAAGAAAGTGAAGTGTAAAATCCTCGCTTCTAAAAGTTGCTTTAACTTTAGGTAAAGAAAGTAAAGTGTAAATTCCTCGCTTTATAAAGTAGCTTTCACTGAAAGAGCTCCCTCTTCCTTAAAAAAAAAAGCTTAAATTTCTCGCTTTTAATATTTGCTCAAACTTTAAGCAGTGGGAACCCCTGCTTTAGGAAGTTTTTTAAACTTTAAGTAAAGGGAGTGAAGTGAAAAATCCTCGCAGCAAGAAGTTCCTGGAACTTTAGAGACAGCTGAGACATATGATGTTATTTTTGTCCTACTGTTCTGATGTCTAGATGTGTTCTAATACTTTTTTCTACGTTTTATATGAATGTTTGACCTAGAAATTATGCGTATCGCATTCACCTATTAAAAAAATCTTATTTTATGGGTGGTGTAAATAATTTAACATTAATGAAAACTGATAATGATTAGTTCATATTTCTCTCACTACATAAGTGAAGCATCACCTGCTGTCTCCAAATTTTGTATCACTTTTTTTATTCGATTTGCTGCTTCCACTCTTTCTAAGCTCTTTGATTCCTAGTTTCACCACACCGTCTTTCAGGCGCTGATGACGCTTGCGATTAAAAGCCGGTTTCGCCTATTCCAAATATTGTGAAGAAGCTGGATTTTACTACTTGACCTTGCCCCATTACCACTAGCACTAATTATGAGTTGTAGTTTTGTACTATATTAAACAAATTATATATCTATCATTAGAGTACTATATTATTTCTTATATCCAACATATAGAACGATTATGATTACGGTAGTAATCTTAACGTATCATCTTAACAGTGGAGGTTTTAAAATGATAATTGGTTCAAACCGTAGTTGAAAAACCCCGTTAATTTAAGACTCAAAGATGGAATAACGGGTTAAAAAATAATTTAATTCACAAATCCTACACAGTATCATTACTGCGCTTCGGTGCCTTTTAATAGCCTATTTCAGTGAAGAAGAAATAGTTTATTCTAACCATTATTCTAATTTATTCACTTAGATGAAATAATCTAGCTAAAGTAATCTTATATAGCCTTAAGTGACTAAATTTATTCGATGGTAAAATATATCAGAAATTATTTTGAAGACTATGAATCAAATGAATATTACGAACAAAAGAGTACAATCAAAGCTGTATGTAAGCAACAATAAAGACAAACACAAAAAGCACAAACGAACATGAATCATAAAAAGCATAAAAGTAGAGTGAACACAACAGTAAAGCAAGTACGGACTATTATGTATAAGAAAAAGCAAACGAAGTAGTGTTGGCGCAACAATAAACCCAAAGAAGCACAAAGAAACATGTATGAATGAGCACAAACGAATCAATGTGTGTGCAACAATAAAGACACACAAGCACAAAGAAACATGTACGATTGAGCACAAACGAATCAATGTGGGTTCAAGAAAAACACAAACAAACACAAAGAAACATGTACGATTGAGCACAAACGAATCAATGTGGGTTCAAAGATAAACACAAACAACCACAAAGAAACATGTTCGAATGAGCTCAAATGAATCAAGGTGGATTCAACAATAAACAAAAACAAGCACAAAGAAACATGTACGAATGAGACAAAATACAAATTACAAAAATAAAAATTCCCACTTTTGAGACCTCTCTCCATTATGTCTTATTGGTTGAAAAGTCAAATTTATGTTATCTTTTATACATATAATTGACCTAATAATATTGTTTTCTTATGCTAATATTTTTTTAACTAATTATTTTGGTTTCGGCTCAAGCTGCAATTGCTTCTACAAGTGTATTTCGAGTCAAGTGTAATATGTCATTTTTTACGTGAAAATGTCTTTCTCTTTCAACGTTATCGCCATTTCAAGCTCCAATAAACATGAGTTCTCTAATAGTTTCACTTTACTTTTTGTCTTCTTAGTTTCTTGGTTTCATACACACTGAGAATTATAATCATTAATTACATCATTCGTATTAATTAGAACACAAAGTTCATGTTATAACGACAAAAAAAAAATATAAGAAAATGGAAATGATGTGTCGTAACGCTGTGAGAATACTAATTCATAATGAACAAATAAACATTTTGAATACGCTAATATTAGTTCTGTAATGTTTGTGTCTATAAAGGAATTAAAATGCTAATTTTTGCGATATTTCAACTCCTCTCTTGGGTCTAAGAAATTAAAATTCTAATTTTTGCGATATTTCGACTCCTCTCTTGGGTCTAAGAAATTAAAATGCTATTTTTTGCAATATATTGACCCCTGTTACACGAATCAAAATATCAATTTTATTAAAATTTCAAGAACGTAGACAGATGTAAGCAATATTGAGATATCTCTGGGCTAGTTTCAATGAACCATCCAAATTTCATAACAATCAGACGAAAACTAATAATAATAATAATAATAATAACCATTTATTGCTTTTTTATAACAAGTAACTTAAATAATTGAAATATTTTACATTGATTTATTAGCAAATCGGCGCGTAGCCGTGGTTCCCTTGTGGGTTGGAGTTGGTTGCAGCCGTTTTTTACGTTTTTTTTTTGTTTTTTTTTTACATATATAAGATTATATTATATTATCAATACATAATTTTCAATATACATTCTTTACTGACTTTATATGATCAATTTTATATTATATGTTATTTAAATATCATTCTATAATTTATAAGACATTTATGCTACGTCATTAAATCCTATTTGGTGCTAGTTAATAAATATTTAACCAAATCAACACTAGATAGTAAATATTTCTGAAAGAATTTAACAACAAAAATAGTTAATAAATAATTTAACCACTTAACACAAGTAAATAAATATTTAGATTAAAATTTAACAATAACAGTTAATAACTAATCTAACAACAACACTAATTAATAAATATTTAAATTAAAATTTAACAATAACAGTAACAGTTAAAAAAATAATGTATCAACAATACAAATTAATAAATATTTAAATTAAGATTTGACAATAGCAATAATTAAATAATTTAACAAAAACACCAATTAATAAAGATTTAAATTAACGTTTAACAGTAGCAGTCAGTAAATAATTTAACAAAATCACTAATTAATAAATATTTAAATTAAAATTTTTAGATTAAAATTTAACAATAAAATTACTTACTAAATAATTGATTAGATAATTTAAGAACATACTTTATTTTTCATAATTATTTACTTCTCCTTATTATTAAATATTCTTGATTGTGTTTATTACTTTATACAGAATTATTATTGCTTTAATTTTAAATTTATATTTTTGATTTTTCTACTTTTCCTTTAGCCATACATCGCAGTACATGTCGGTCATTCTCCTCCACTCCTGTCTGTCCTGAGCGACACGTTGCCAGGTCTCTCCTCCGCATACCTTTTTAAACTCTTCGTCCCATCGAGTTCTTGGTCTTCCTTTACCTCTTTTTCTGTCAATCGGGTAGAACTGCAAGGCTTTCTTTGACCATCGGTTGTCCACACTTCTGGCTATGTGCCCTGACCATTGCCATTTTCTTCGGATGATAATCCTTCCTATATCCTCAAGTTTTGTTTCGACGAAAACTAATGTAATGTGTAAATAAATGTATGTTTGTGTGCGTGAAAAAGAGAAATAAAGGCGCAGAATTTTGAACCTTATATAAGATCAACATAGGGCTCATTATGATCTACCATCCAAATTTCATTGATATCAGATGAGCAGTTTTTAAAATATATTGGTTCGTAGATATTGAGTGGTAGACCGACTGACCTACACGGAACCAAAAATGTTCCCTGATGTCTGAAACTTATTTCTATCTTGGAAGTTTTGAAATAGAAGACCTATATAATTACAAGATAGAAAGAACTTTTTATATACTTTTTACAACTTTTTAAGTTTTTACATTTTTGATCAAAAATCATGAATTTGAAACCCGATAAAACGACGAACGTAAATATGGGTAATGCCAAAACAAGTAAAATAACTTGTGGATTTTTTCCGAACTAACTTTCCATATTGTGGATTTTTTCCGGACTAACTTTCCATATTGTGAATTTTTTCCGAACTAACTTTCCGTACCGCAAAATTTGCTGAAAACGAATTACATTCTGCTGAAAAGATAGCTATAAGTATTAAAATAATGCATTGTCATCGTGTTCTGAGCTACTCTAAAAGTTTCAAGTGACTAGCTACTCGGGAAGGTGGTTAAAAATCGATTGCAAGATTTCTACTGGACACACAAACAAACAAACAAGAAACCAAGCTAATAAAAACGTAGTAAAAATGCTCGTTTTTCAGAACGATCACTTGATTTTAGTTAACTTCAGTAAGCTTGGTAGTCAAATTTCTATATTTGAATTATAATAATTCTCGTCATATTCACCTGAATTGAGGTAAATATAAAAGGTAGCTTAAACTGCTTTAGGCATAGATTAAATAAAGAAACGGCGTTTTATGAATTTATAATAAAACAAAATTTCATATTCATAGTTATACAGAATTTAAATTCTATAAATATAATTTAAATAATTACATATATTTATATTAGTGTTGTGTTAAAAAGTGATTTGTTAAAAAATATATTTTTATTCTAAAGCGTATAAATAACACTTTAAGTTATCTTCGAAATAAAATGAAAAATTTATTTGTCATTGTGTTGGAAGAACTTGAATTGTAATTTGGCCAATTCTTATATACTAAATATATAAACTTAATTTTACAAGGTTCATATGAAGGTGAATTGAGCGATTGATTTGAGTTTTTTCCACACAGATATTTGTTGAAATTTACTCACCCTGACTATACTATTAAGAAGTAAATTAATAAGTGCTTACTTTGTTTTAAAACTATAAATAAAATGTCGGTAAACTTTGTTATATACTTAGTAGTACTATCTGATTTTAAAAAGGGTATTTGGCAGGAAATTGTTTACCTTTTAGTTTGTAATTTTCAGCTAAACAAGATTTTCTTTTATCAATATCTCAGCTAATAAGTTTTTCTACAGAAAACTATTAGAACCACGTTGTAATCTAACGCTAGATCATTGAATCCTTGAACTGACTTATTAAGAATGATGAATGAAATTACGTTTTAATAATATTGTCAAAGTGAGTAAATTCCACCAACTATCTGTGTGGAAAAAACTCAAATCAATCGCTGAATTAACCTTCATATGATCCTTGTAAAGTTAACTTTACATCTAAACATAAAATTGACCAATTTACAATTCAACATCTTCCAACTCAATGACAAAATAAATTTTTCATTTTATTTCGAAGATATTCAAAACTAATTTATTATAACTTATATAAGAATATGGTTTCATTTAAAGATAAAAACATGGATAATATATTTGATATATTATCCATTACAATGCGTTGTATATAGGCAATTATTTCTGCAAGGTTGCATCATTACAATGGATTCAGTGATGTATTGGAAGACTTAGGGGCATCAACTTTGTTGTTTATTTGTTATGTTGTTTAAACAAATTATACCGGATATCACGATTACATCATAGAAGAAACAAGTTGAATGATTTTTAACAATACTTCATTATTTTATTCACGATTTAACTATATCTTGTTAGAGATAAGATATATTATTCCCGTTAAATTTAATTGGTATGTATGGATATTCATTGCCAAATGAATTTTGCGTTATTGAGCAAACAAAAACTACATATATGAAAATCACAGGGTATGAGTAGATTAGTCGTATGATTTAATCTTAGACCGTGTTCGATACGGGGTAAATATATCACTAAATCAGCTGTATAAATCTTTTAATTACATACTCAAAAGTACATATTATATGATAACAACTAACAACCGTATAAATCTTACCAATTACTAATTTCATACTCAAAAGTACTTATTATATGATAACAGCTGTTTTAAATCTTACTAATTACATACTCACAAGTACAAATTATATGATAACAGCTGTTTTAAATCTTACTAATTACATACTAAAAAGTACATATTATATGATAACAGCTGTTATAAATCTTACTAATTACATACTCAAAAGTACATATTATATGATAACGTTAGGACGTGAGTATTTACGTTTGAGTAAGATTTAGTCAGCTTACAGTGATATATTCACATCTTATGTAACACATCTTATGTAACAAAAATCTGATTTCCCAAATAATCAATTTGAATATTGAGTGCTGAAAAAATGTTGTGACAAAACTACTGGACCGATTTTTATAAAATTTGGCATACATATTCAGAAAAAAAACTTAATAGACGTAGTAGATCGTGTTCGATTCCCCGGTAAGGAGGACTCAGTTTTATTGTAAAGTTTTGATAAAATGGTGAACAATGATTAAACTAATAAATGTAAATTACTAGACCATGTAAACGTACTCGTATTTGATGGACAGCTTTTTACAATAATTTCAAATTTTTTCTCCGTTATTAGCAAAATACTAATGATTTGATAGTTAATATTACTATATTTTGGTTTTTTGGTTAAAGGTCTACTGATGTTAATATTATTTACAAGAAACTAATATGATATACATACATAATACATTATTCTTCCTTTAAATTTAGACTTCCGACATGCTCAAAATAAACTTTTTATTTTCATATTTTTTGCTGTTTTTTAAGGAAACTTTAATTCAGAAATGTGAAAACTACATTTATGAATATAATTCATTAAACAGTTATAATGAATTGTTAATTAGTTCACACGGTTCATATAATAACAGGACCTCTTCAATCCAAACAAAACAATAAATAAAATATATAAACATATTTATATTAATAATAAAAATACCTTATATAGCAATATTAAAACAACCGTACATTTTAATAATTTATAATTGAACAGGAAAACAAAAAAAAAAAATTATATTTCACAAAATATAATTATTTGTCATGATTAACCCTTGATTATAATAAATTAGTGATTTTTTTTTCCTTATAAGATTAATTAAAGCTTTATTAAATATTAAGTAGGATTAAGTTAATAAACATATTTCATTTAAAACCACATGTGATTTTGTGAAATCGTTAAATATATATATATATATATANTATATATATATATATATATTTTTTTTTTTTATGAATTTATAGCAAGGATCTGATCTGTATTTTTATTTATTTATTTTTCTTTATATTAATATGCCAAATATAAAGAACAATAAGTAATAATAAAATGCACGTAAAATTTAATGCTTTCCAAGAGTGACAGATAAGTCATTGACTCTTAACTCATTGACAGATAAGTCGGAGCAAAGCTCTAGAGTTCTAATAATGTCCTTTTATTGACAGGTAAATTGAAGCATCAAAGCATATTGCTCTAGAGTTCCAAAATTGTTCATTTATTGACAGATAAAGGCCGGGCCACACCTGTACGCACCGTTTCCGCACCGTGCCCGCGCCGTGTGACGGACGTGTGTATGACAACACTTGGTAAGGAATAAACCTAAGGAAATGTTAGGCATGGTCCACACCTCTCCGCACCGACATTTTATTTGTTTTGTTTACTTTTTGACATTTCCTTAGTTGTCCAACACACGGCCGTCATACGGTGCGGGCACGGTGCGGACAGGTGTGGCCCGGCCTTACGGCGTAGCATAACTATAGAGTTCTATTAATGTCTTTTTATTGACAGTTTAGTTGGAACATAGCTCTAGTTGTCTTATTGACAGATAAGTGATCTTATACTTGCCTTCTACATGCAGTCCTAAGCTGAATTGTTTATGCGCAATTTACAAAACTTAATTTAAACGTTATGTTGTTTTTAATTTAGTACTTTTAAAAAATGAACGACCTTGTAAGGTCAGAAACGGAATAAAATTCTCACAATAAATATGTCAGATTGGCATGTAATTATTTTACCCACGCTAAACCACAATTAAGTCAAAAAAAATATTGCATTCGCATTATACTTTTAGGAAAAACAGCAAAAAAATCCTAAAATAGAGGATGTCCAGGAAACAATTAGACCAAAAGACAGGATATAAATGCCAACATAAACGAAGTATAAATACTGTGTAATAAATGAAAGAGCTTTTTTTCTTACATATAATCTTTTTCATTGTCCAATTTTAGACTAATTCTCAATTTTCACATGAGCTACAATGAAGAATTAAAGAAAGAATAACTTTAATCTGAAACAAAAATAAAACTTTCATTAATCAAATCATAACCTCCTACTTAAAAAAAAATGAGAACCAAACCCTGATTAGCCTACACATAAAACGTTGAAGAAGAAAGACATTTAACCTGAAAAAAAGTACCTTTTAGTTAAAGAAAAACTAACTTTATCCTAAGAAAAAAATATTCCGTTTGTAGAAAAAAGAACGATAACCTAATTAAAATAACCTTCTTGTTAAAAACAATAATAACTTAAACCTAATAAGAAAGACATTCCCTCTGAAAAAAGAAGAATTTTTACCTAATTAAAAATACTCCTTGAAGTAAGAAGAATTGTAACCTGATTAAAAATAGCCATTTAATTAAAGAAAGAAGAACTTTAACCTGAACAGAAAACATTCTACGTAAAAAAATAAGAATGATAACCTGATTAAAATAACCTTTTAGTAAAAGAAATACTAGCTTCAACCTGAACAGAAAACATTCGGTATAAGAAAAGGAGAATGATAACCTGATTAAAATAACCTTTTAACTAAAGAAAGAATAACTTTAACCTGAACAGAAAACATTCTGTATAAGAAAAGGAGAATGATAACCTGATTAAAATAACCTTTTAGTAAAAGAAATACTAGCTGCAACCTGAACAGAAAACATTCTGTATTAGGAAAGAAGAATGATAACCTGATCAAAGTATCCTTTTAGTTAAATAAATACTAACTTCAACCTGATCTGAACAAATATCCACGTTTCTACGTAGAAGAAGAACTATTAAGAACTTATTAACTTATTAAGAACTTTAACCTATTAAGAATGACAATCCATCTGAAGATAGAAGAATTCTATTCTGATCTGAACTAATTTTTTCAAAGAAATAGGAACTTAAACCTTATATAAATATCATTTCATTTTAAGAAAGAAGAATTTTAGACTGATCAGAGGTAATATCTACTTAAGACATAAGAACTTTAACCTATAAACAGTATGAACCTTCACACTAGATAAAATAAGAACTAATACTTGATAAATACGAATTTTTGTTCTAAACAAAGAAGAACTTGCATGAACATTGTATTATGCGCATTTTAAAGATGAATTTAAAGACAAATAAATATCTAAGAACTAAAAATTCTTGCAAGTTATATATTCTCAAGCAATGCTTATCAGATTTCCATCTGATGATTTACATTTAAAACAGTGTTGCTTAAAGCAAGATAAAAATAAGGTATAACTAAGAAAATAAGAACTAAATGTAGAATTTTCTCACGTTTTTGTTTTTGATGTCGTTTTTCTTTTTTTTTATAGTTTTTGTAATCTTTTGTTTGTCTGGGAATATTTCAAGAGTTAGTATTTAACTTCTCTTTTTTTTAAGTTTTTATTATTATTTTTTAAAATGTTTTTTTCTTTTATTCCATCTGTTTTTTAAGGTCATAAGTTCAAGGAGATTCACTTAGGCAGATTCATGTATAATATGTAGTTCTTTTTATACATAATAAAAAATCAACGACATAACATCCCTAAAAATCGGTCCGAGACATCTCAGACAAACTTTCTCATATACGAGTTCATAATTAATTATTAATTAGCCCAATGTTTTCCATTTATAAGTTTTCGTATGTACATTTAATTATTATTATTGCACATTTCATTAAAAATTTATCATGAAAAAAACTTTACTTGGGCGGGGAATCGAACCCGGGATCTCTCCGTCCGTCTTTTAAGCTATTTTCTCTGTAGCTAGATTTTTCCCGGGAAAACGGCTTACATTGAATCAAACATATTTAAATGGACTACATTTTAGAATTTTTAATCAATACCGTCGGAACCGTTTTCGAGAAATAATTTTTTTTTTTCATGTTTCTTCAGAGTTTTTGGAGGGTAGCAACCCCAAATTTGGAGCTTAAATGTATTTCTCGACTTTGCCTTAGAGCATATGATTTTTCTGGACTTAAATGCCAAATTTTGTCATCGTTTAATCGGTTTAATTAATCGGTTTAATAGTTTAGGCTCCACGCGTCTGCACAGACGACAGACTACAGACATTATTTAAAAACCCCTTTTTTGGACTTATGGACCTCAAAACCATCAACATCTTAAAATCGAGTTTGCTGCCATCTCAATTCCTACCTATTATTTATGTAAGAAAGTAAAAAAAAAAAATAAAAAAAAAAAAAAAAATAAGTTTAAATATGTTTTATTTATGTATATATCATTATATTTTATGTCTATATTTCTTCAATACTGGTAAATAATATTAAATCATGAATATTATTAGTTCCGATGTTTTTTTCACTTTTATTTCTAGTCACAGGAAGGAAACATTTTTTCCAAAATTATACACTTTAAAAAAAATGGAGGAAAAAGTTATATTATTCCATACATACAATGCCTTAATGAAGGTGAAAAAAATAATAAAACATGGAAAAAAGAATAATTCAACCAGACAAAAGTTCACAAGGAAATAAAGCTTTTTATAAACACTCGGAAACTTCTAGAATAAGTTACTTATGGGGACATGAGAAATAAAATATGCTAATTTATTGTTCGTAAAAACAATTGTACGAAAAAACAAAATAAAAGATATCTACTCAAAACTTGTTAAGAATGACCAATCAAAAAAAAAACCACACAAGAAAATGTTGAAAATATAATATATAAAAAAGTAATAATAATAAAGTTATTACTAATAATGCTAATTTAATAAAAAAATAAAGTTGTTTTGTAATTATAAACTATAAGTCACGTCTTTTGAAATGTTGAATCAATGCTTAAAGTTAAAAAGATTGAAAATAAATAAATTAATTACAAATCTTGATACACAACAAAGCATTTTATAATTAAATAGTTAATTAGCTTTTTAAGCACTATATTATTGGAGTACATTTCATTTTGTAATTACATAGAACATTATATGCTAATAAAATAATAGCAAAATAGAAAAAAAAGTAATAAATCATTTTTTTCAATATTTCATGTTAATTAAATTATAACTCATGTATATACCATATACCTATATAATATATATACATGTATATATTTTTCCAAGTTTGCTAGAACAAAGCAATAATAAAAACAAATATTCAGCAGAATAATTAATTACTAATTCTATGAAAAAAAAAATGTTATTAATTATATTATTTAATAATTTTGTAATAAACAGTATGATCATAATATTATCAACTGTTTACTTGCAATACCTCGTAACCCTCAAAATCGAGATTTTTTTTTTTTTTTATTGCATTTTTTGATAGATATTATTATATCTACCTATATGCAAAAGCTAGTGAGCCTTAAATAATTATTTTTTATTGAAATTATTGTAATACTTCGTATTCATCATTTAACGAAAGTCTACAAAAAAACCTCGTATACAACAAGGTTTCAATACCTCGTTACCCCCCATGCATTGTAAGTCTTAACTAAGTGTTTCAGAAAAAATAAATTAAAATCAAGATGAATATAAACAAATATAAAAATTAACGTTTTTTTAAAACAACGTTTTCGCTTCTCCTGAAAAATTTAGTTTTTGAGGTTACGAGGTTTTGCAGGTACAAATTTGATATTGTAAACTATACAACTGGAAAACACCAAAATTTTACTATGGGATTTAGATGAACTAAACGTTTTTTTTAAGATTTTTTTTTTTTTAAATGTCGGTCTATGGTCTGTCTTCTCATTAAGAAAATTCATACCCTGAAACGACAGCGAGAAATTAATTTTATCTCTAAATTTGAGGTACTACCCCCAAAAAAACCAAATTAATTTGACATTTTATATGAGGAAGATTAGTATGAGTTGTATAGCACAAATTAGAAAAAATCAAGCGGTAAAATTATTTGTAACTTTTTATTTAGTTAAATATTTTATGTTGATCTGCAACTCTTCAATTAGTTAAGTATATTTGATTTGTTACTCTTAATTTAGTTATTGATTTTATTTTTGTTATTAGAATAACCTGCGTGCAACATTTTTAGGAAAGTTTTTCTACCGGACTGCAGACTGCCTAAATTTAGTTATTTTTTATCTGGTTCCAAAAATGTCTATCTAAAATCTACACTCTTTAAAAACATAATACTCGTAGACACGTTATGTCTCTAAAAAGCACACAAACAATTCATATTATGATAATATAGATTATAGATAATAATGTCTATAGATAAGGGATAGTTTATGTAGAATAAAACCCCGCCTAATAATAATTAGTCTTACTTTGCTTGCTAAAATATATTTTTAAATATATAAGAGGGGAATGTAAATTGTTTCTTTAATCCAAATTATATATGGTTTATTATTATTAGATCATTATTTTGTTTGTACAAACAAAAGTTTTGTTGTTTAAATAAACGTATAGATTACATTAAAATAGTCTAGGAACTAAACAATAATTATAATTGAATTATTTTGTCATTATTGAAATAATGATAATTTTTATTAAGTAATTGAACTTTTGAAAAAGAAACATTGAAGCAGGTGGTTATTTTTAAATTACACCAGGTTTACCACTCTTGTAATATTAAATTACATTTCGGTGGAATAAATGAAAATTACTTCCTTAATGTCTTTACAGAGTAATTGAAGACATGACGTCCAACTATATCCGTCTTCTGTCATTCAATCATTCTCAGATCATTCAAATGAATGAAATGTCAATGTCCCTGTCATTGAATTGTTTGCCCATTAATCATTCTTATATGGCAATATTGACCATTTATCATTGATTATATTTAAATTTTAATATGTCCCAAATGAGATTTGGAAATAATCAATTATATGTAAATCAGTAATAATGCAAACTAATAAAACAGATCTGAGAAATTGCAAAACACTGTTTGTTTCCTTTTTCATATGTGATTTATATAGTATATAGAGCAATTATTTTGGTGGTTAAAAATATCTATAATGTTGCCAAAAAACGTTTTAAACTGATTATTTTAGGTGGTTAGAGGTGCTTAGAGGAGGTTACAGAGGGTTAGATCAGATTAGAGGTGGTTAGAGATAGTTAAAGGAGGTTATAGAGGGTTAGAGGTGGTTAAAGGACAGATTAGAGGTGGTAAGAGGTAGTTAGAGGGGGTCAGAAGGGGTTAGAGAAAGTTAGAGACGTTTAGAGGTTGGAGGTGGATAGAGATGGTTAAAGGGAAATAGAAGTGGTTAGTGGTTTTCAGAGGGGTTAGAGATAGTAGTTTTCAGAGGGAGTTAGAGCAATTATTGTGTTAAAATGTATAAACAAAATCCATCAAACGTACTGATCATTATAGGAAGTTAGTGGTGGTTAAACCGTAAAGGTGGTAGGTAAGAGGTAGCTACAGGTGGTTAGTGGTTGATAGAGAGGGTTAGAAATGGTTAGAGGTAGTTAAAGATGGTAAGAGGTAGTTACTGGTGGTTAGTGGTGGTTAGAAGGGGTTAGAAATGGTTAGGGGTAGTTAGTGGCGGTTAAAGATGGTAAGAGGTAGTTACAGGTGGTTTGTGGTTGTTAGAGAGGGTTAGAAATGGTTAGGGATAGTTAGTGGCGGTTTAAGGTGGTTAGAGGTAGTTAGTGGTTGTGGTTGTTAGAGAGGGTTAGAAATGGTTAGGGATAGTTAGTGGCGGTTAAAGGTGGTTAGAGGTAGTTAGTGGTTGTTAGAGGGGGTTAGAAATGGTTAGGGGTAGTTAGTGGCGGTTGAAGGTGANGTTTTTAAATGTGGATAGAGGTAAATAAAGGTTTTTAAATGTGGATAGAGGTAAATAAAGGTTTTTAAATGTGGATAGAGGTAAATAAAGGTTTTTAAATGTGGATAGAGGTAAATAAAGGTTTTTAAATGTGGATAGAGGTAAATAAAGGTTTTTAAATGTGGATAGAGGTAAATAAAGGTTTTTAAATGTGGATAGAGGTAAATAAAGGTTTTTAAATGTGGATAGAGGTAAATAAAGGTTTTTAAATGTGGATAGAGGTAAATAAAGGTTTTTAAATGTGGATAGAGGTAAATAAAGGTTTTTAAATGTGGATAGAGGTAAATAAAGGTTTTTAAATGTGGATAGAGGTAAATAAAGGTTTTTAAATGTGGATAGAGGTAAATAAAGGTTTTTAAATGTGGATAGAGGTAAATAAAGGTTTTTAAATGTGGATAGAGGTAAATAAAGGTTTTTAAATGTGGATAGAGGTAAATAAAGGTTTTTAAATGTGGATAGAGGTAAATAAAGGTTTTTAAATGTGGATAGAGGTAAATAAAGGTTTTTAAATGTGGATAGAGGTAAATAAAGGTTTTTAAATGTGGATAGAGGTAAATAAAGGTTTTTAAATGTGGATAGAGGTAAATAAAGGTTTTTAAATGTGGATAGAGGTAAATAAAGGTTTTTAAATGTGGATAGAGGTAAATAAAGGTTTTTAAATGTGGATAGAGGTAAATAAAGGTTTTTAAATGTGGATAGAGGTAAATAAAGGTTTTTAAATGTGGATAGAGGTAAATAAAGGTTTTTAAATGTGGATAGAGGTAAATAAAGGTTTTTAAATGTGGATAGAGGTAAATAAAGGTTTTTAAATGTGGATAGAGGTAAATAAAGGTTTTTAAATGTGGATAGAGGTAAATAAAGGTTTTTAAATGTGGATAGAGGTAAATAAAGGTTTTTAAATGTGGATAGAGGTAAATAAAGGTTTTTAAATGTGGATAGAGGTAAATAAAGGTTTTTAAATGTGGATAGAGGTAAATAAAGGTTTTTAAATGTGGATAGAGGTAAATAAAGGTTTTTAAATGTGGATAGAGGTAAATAAAGGTTTTTAAATGTGGATAGAGGTAAATAAAGGTTTTTAAATGTGGATAGAGGTAAATAAAGGTTTTTAAATGTGGATAGAGGTAAATAAAGGTTTTTAAATGTGGATAGAGGTAAATAAAGGTTTTTAAATGTGGATAGAGGTAAATAAAGGTTTTTAAATGTGGATAGAGGTAAATAAAGGTTTTTAAATGTGGATAGAGGTAAATAAAGGTTTTTAAATGTGGATAGAGGTAAATAAAGGTTTTTAAATGTGGATAGAGGTAAATAAAGGTTTTTAAATGTGGATAGAGGTAAATAAAGGTTTTTAAATGTGGATAGAGGTAAATAAAGGTTTTTAAATGTGGATAGAGGTAAATAAAGGTTTTTAAATGTGGATAGAGGTAAATAAAGGTTTTTAAATGTGGATAGAGGTAAATAAAGGTTTTTAAATGTGGATAGAGGTAAATAAAGGTTTTTAAATGTGGATAGAGGTAAATAAAGGTTTTTAAATGTGGATAGAGGTAAATAAAGGTTTTTAAATGTGGATAGAGGTAAATAAAGGTTTTTAAATGTGGATAGAGGTAAATAAAGGTTTTTAAATGTGGATAGAGGTAAATAAAGGTTTTTAAATGTGGATAGAGGTAAATAAAGGTTTTTAAATGTGGATAGAGGTAAATAAAGGTTTTTAAATGTGGATAGAGGTAAATAAAGGTTTTTAAATGTGGATAGAGGTAAATAAAGGTTTTTAAATGTGGATAGAGGTAAATAAAGGTTTTTAAATGTGGATAGAGGTAAATAAAGGTTTTTAAATGTGGATAGAGGTAAATAAAGGTTTTTAAATGTGGATAGAGGTAAATAAAGGTTTTTAAATGTGGATAGAGGTAAATAAAGGTTTTTAAATGTGGATAGAGGTAAATAAAGGTTTTTAAATGTGGATAGAGGTAAATAAAGGTTTTTAAATGTGGATAGAGGTAAATAAAGGTTTTTAAATGTGGATAGAGGTAAATAAAGGTTTTTAAATGTGGATAGAGGTAAATAAAGGTTTTTAAATGTGGATAGAGGTAAATAAAGGTTTTTAAATGTGGATAGAGGTAAATAAAGGTTTTTAAATGTGGATAGAGGTAAATAAAGGTTTTTAAATGTGGATAGAGGTAAATAAAGGTTTTTAAATGTGGATAGAGGTAAATAAAGGTTTTTAAATGTGGATAGAGGTAAATAAAGGTTTTTAAATGTGGATAGAGGTAAATAAAGGTTTTTAAATGTGGATAGAGGTAAATAAAGGTTTTTAAATGTGGATAGAGGTAAATAAAGGTTTTTAAATGTGGATAGAGGTAAATAAAGGTTTTTAAATGTGGATAGAGGTAAATAAAGGTTTTTAAATGTGGATAGAGGTAAATAAAGGTTTTTAAATGTGGATAGAGGTAAATAAAGGTTTTTAAATGTGGATAGAGGTAAATAAAGGTTTTTAAATGTGGATAGAGGTAAATAAAGGTTTTTAAATGTGGATAGAGGTAAATAAAGGTTTTTAAATGTGGATAGAGGTAAATAAAGGTTTTTAAATGTGGATAGAGGTAAATAAAGGTTTTTAAATGTGGATAGAGGTAAATAAAGGTTTTTAAATGTGGATAGAGGTAAATAAAGGTTTTTAAATGTGGATAGAGGTAAATAAAGGTTTTTAAATGTGGATAGAGGTAAATAAAGGTTTTTAAATGTGGATAGAGGTAAATAAAGGTTTTTAAATGTGGATAGAGGTAAATAAAGGTTTTTAAATGTGGATAGAGGTAAATAAAGGTTTTTAAATGTGGATAGAGGTAAATAAAGGTTTTTAAATGTGGATAGAGGTAAATAAAGGTTTTTAAATGTGGATAGAGGTAAATAAAGGTTTTTAAATGTGGATAGAGGTAAATAAAGGTTTTTAAATGTGGATAGAGGTAAATAAAGGTTTTTAAATGTGGATAGAGGTAAATAAAGGTTTTTAAATGTGGATAGAGGTAAATAAAGGTTTTTAAATGTGGATAGAGGTAAATAAAGGTTTTTAAATGTGGATAGAGGTAAATAAAGGTTTTTAAATGTGGATAGAGGTAAATAAAGGTTTTTAAATGTGGATAGAGGTAAATAAAGGTTTTTAAATGTGGATAGAGGTAAATAAAGGTTTTTAAATGTGGATAGAGGTAAATAAAGGTTTTTAAATGTGGATAGAGGTAAATAAAGGTTTTTAAATGTGGATAGAGGTAAATAAAGGTTTTTAAATGTGGATAGAGGTAAATAAAGGTTTTTAAATGTGGATAGAGGTAAATAAAGGTTTTTAAATGTGGATAGAGGTAAATAAAGGTTTTTAAATGTGGATAGAGGTAAATAAAGGTTTTTAAATGTGGATAGAGGTAAATAAAGGTTTTTAAATGTGGATAGAGGTAAATAAAGGTTTTTAAATGTGGATAGAGGTAAATAAAGGTTTTTAAATGTGGATAGAGGTAAATAAAGGTTTTTAAATGTGGATAGAGGTAAATAAAGGTTTTTAAATGTGGATAGAGGTAAATAAAGGTTTTTAAATGTGGATAGAGGTAAATAAAGGTTTTTAAATGTGGATAGAGGTAAATAAAGGTTTTTAAATGTGGATAGAGGTAAATAAAGGTTTTTAAATGTGGATAGAGGTAAATAAAGGTTTTTAAATGTGGATAGAGGTAAATAAAGGTTTTTAAATGTGGATAGAGGTAAATAAAGGTTTTTAAATGTGGATAGAGGTAAATAAAGGTTTTTAAATGTGGATAGAGGTAAATAAAGGTTTTTAAATGTGGATAGAGGTAAATAAAGGTTTTTAAATGTGGATAGAGGTAAATAAAGGTTTTTAAATGTGGATAGAGGTAAATAAAGGTTTTTAAATGTGGATAGAGGTAAATAAAGGTTTTTAAATGTGGATAGAGGTAAATAAAGGTTTTTAAATGTGGATAGAGGTAAATAAAGGTTTTTAAATGTGGATAGAGGTAATTAAAGGTGGTTAGAGGTAATTAAAGGTAATTAGAGGTGATTAATGTAGCATTATTATAATGATTAATTTCTTAATATTTAGTAAATTTATAAATTTACTTTTTACATTTTAACTTTTTTAACGTTTTCTTAAATTTTGATTATTGTTTCTAACCTCCATAAATACATAATAGCATTTAATTAATTAGATATTATATTGTATTAGTTTTAGATTTTATTGTATTAGATTTTTTTTTCTTTTTTTTTTTTAATGCTAAAGAAGAAATTTAATATAAAATCAATAGAATCTGCATTTTTGCAATTCTTAGTTGTATAAATAATAAATAAATTAATTATAGTGAAATTCTTATATTTTTATAAGGTTTGATCGGGTGATAAATATGATATCTTGCTTTAACGTATAAGAAATGTTTAAAAACAAATTTGTTTTTAATAAACGTAGGTATTTTGTATCATAAAGTTTATGTAATTAATTATATTTCTTTTTTGTTACAGGTATGCAACTAGATAACTGATTTTTAAAACCAATACACAATCATATGTGAAGAAAATACAAATAGAAATCTTTAAAAACAGGTAAACTTAAGTTTTCTTTATCAATTGAAACAATTATAACAATGTTTTTAATTTACTAAGTATTCTACAATTAGATATAATTTCAATTTACAAATTTTTCGAATTTTCCTGCCTTCCTCTCCCACTACTGTATACCACAAGAACTGTAAAATGTAGAAAAAAGAATCATATCAAATAGCTAGGTGAAATGAAAGACGAAGACGTACCAACATCAAGAAAACTAAAAATTCCTATTGACAGTATTTTCTATATAGAAAGCAAGACGAAGAAAAATAGCAAGGAAAGTTTTTAATAGAAAATGATACAAAGAAAAGCAGAAAAAAAATAAAAGTTGCGGAATGTCATTGTTGTCTGAGACTGCGGTAGACATGTTTCTTCTTTTGGCTTCGGAGGAATTTAATTCGAAGGACTACGGTTTGAGTAGGTTAAAGAATCGACCTAGACTGTGCGGTTAAAACTAGAAGAATTCTTTTCGATTCTGCTATTCAGGAAGGTATCTCGAGGTTTGTAAAAAGGAGACAAACTAGAAAAGAATGGTTTCGCTAAAAGAAGAAGTCCTTTCTTCAGATGGAGACACTTGTTTCTTACCAAGGATTGTTGTTGTGAAGACAGTTGAAGCGTGACACTGTCTCCTGGAGGATTGCTATACTTCCCAGGACACTCATGTCCTGTTTTTTCGAGGATGCTTCCGCTTTTGATTGGTTTTCAAGCGAGGGCAAAGTCCTCCAAGGAGGCATCCGTCACGTGAGAACTTCTTAACTCGTTCTGATGTCATCCTGCTAAGTGTGACAATCTTGTAGGGTTTCCTTCCTCTGTAATCTGCAATCAGCATTCCTTTGGTCGTGCGCACAGAAACTTCCAGATTACTAGCTCATCTCATCTCAAAAAGAACAATCAACGTGACTCATAGCCTAGTTTTTTGTTTATAAAAACTTTTTTAAACTATAAAACCATTTCTTGTAGATCACTAAAATGACAAAATAAGCATAAAGTGTTGCTCACACTGCTACAAACTTCAACAAGCTATAATAAAGTCAAATTTAGGTTAATTCATCATTTTTTAGCTCAAAATTTGAGGGCCCTTTAATCCGAATTTGTTCTTCAATAAATAAATATACTAGTATATAATTATCCCTCAGATGTTCTCATATTAATTTTAAGCGTCTAAGTACATTGAATAAGTAGAACCAGGCATCGCGTGGCTCTTTTATCGAAGCGATAAATATAGAAATTGTAATATACAATAAATATAGAAGTTGAAAAATAGAAACCGAGAAGAAGAAGACCATATTAGTTAGAGGATAGAATAAGAAAGCTAGAAACAAAGATGAAGATCATTGGAATTAGAGGACAGAATAAGAAAGCTAGAAACAAAGAAGACCATATTAGTTAGAGGATAGAATAAGAAAGCTAGAAACAAAGATGAAGATCATTGGAATTAGAGGACAGAATAAGAAAGCTAGAAACAAAGAAGACCATATTAGTTAGAGGATAGAATAAGAAAGCTAGAAACAAAGATGAAGATCATTGGAATTAGAGGACAGAATAAGAAAGCTAGAAACAAAGAAGACCATATTAGTTAGAGGATAGAATAAGAAAGCTAGAAACAAAGATGAAGATCATTGGAATTAGAGGACAGAATAAGAAAGCTAGAAACAAAGAAGACCATATTAGTTAGAGGATAGAATAAGAAAGCTAGAAACAAAGATGAAGACCATATTAGTTAGAGGATAGACTAAGAAAGCTAGAAACAAAGAAGAAGACCATATTAGTTAGAGGATATAAGGATTGGAATTAGAGTATAGAATGAGAAAACTAGGAACAGAGAAGAAAAAGAAGTTAAAGCCCATATCAGACTGAAGTGCTGCGGAACATAAAGAAGAGGCTAAATTCCACACAAACTAGCAGAATATTGACTTACTTTATGTTTATAGAAACAAATTGGTTATTTTAATATCGCATGAGACCCGCACTTTGTCACTAAATAGGAAAAAGAGCTAGACCAATTATAATTACAAGGTTTTATTGTAACTGTAACTGAACCAGCTTTTTTTTAGTGAATAATTTATCCTAGTGTAATATTATTTCATGTAAGTAATGATGTTAAGTAATGATTCATCTAGAATTATTACTTAGCTGGCAATAAGGGGATTTTAAATTAGCTTTAAATAAGGAGTCTTTTTTTTTTTTTTTTTTTTTTTTTTTTTTTTTGGTAATATATAAATTTATGAATTCACAATATGGGTTCGTGATACTGGCTTGTTTCTATATCCTTATTGATAAAATTTTAGGAGCGAAACGTCGAAACGTCCAGCCTTAGAGACGCAATTATCATCGGGAGAAATTCTCTGTGATTCCAACTACAGGAGCCTACGAACTTGGATTATATGCCGTTTAATCATAAAGTAATTTTTATGTTAGAAAACGCTTAGCTAAGAAAAAAATTAAGCTATTATAATAGTTTTTAATAACCGAATAATTAATATTAATTAATTTGGAAACGGGTAATTTCTATTGCAGAATAAGATTTTTTACAAATTTTTAACAACTTACCTTTGTAACTGCAAACACAGCAAACAAAATTGGTTAAATAAAGTCCAAAATCACTAAAATACAAATTTATTATTGTGCACAAGAGAAAACAAAACATAAAGCAAGGGAGAAATCACTAACTACCAAACAAGGTGAAATATAAAACGCGGATGGTTAGGGAAGAAATCATCATAACCTGATCGAATTTTTCCCATTCTTCTTGATCTTCTGCAGTTATAACCATACGGGAAGGTAATCTATCCTACTAGATTTTCCAAGTTCTTGGAGACACTTTTTTCGCCTAGTGCTCGATCCCTATTTTATAAGATCGTTGTCTATGACGCGGTAATCTGATAAGTAGCATCAGAGTAAAATTTGAATTTCCCTCTGGAATTAGCCAAGATGCATAACTGTCATAGGAAACTTCCTCCATAAGTAAAGAGAATAAAGTATTGTGAGTGGTGCACCAATTCGATTTTGAGATCTTTAAATAGATTTATAGGTTTAAAATTAAATTAAGATTTGGGTTGTAAACTTGATCTTTTAATTAGAATCACTCATTTATGTAAGTAGCAGAAGAAGGGAATTTTTGTAAATAAATAGAACTGTAGATATTAGAGTTATAACAAAGTTCATTAACATCTTCACATGAAGTTGATCGATCTACACAGTGTGATAACGTGGTCCATTTATACAGAGTTGATATCTGACTCGCTACTTTAATCATTTCCATGACTAAACTCTCTCAATTAGATAAGGCACAACTCCTTCACTTACTGATAACAACTATACTACTTCTTATCACATTCTTTAAACTAGAAGTAGTTATTTGTTTAACTAATAACTTTATTATTTGATAAGATAATATTATTGTTACTCAAAATGTTACCGTTTAATATACCTTGGACATAATACTAATATAAAACTATTCTTATCTACATAAATACCTTAATAATAATTATTTTATTGTTTGTGTCAACTTTGAATAATATGTCTAATTTTATACTATACTAAACTTTCGTATAGAGGAAGATCCCTTTATCATGGACACGTGCTTCCACAGTTCTAGGGACAGAGGAAATGTTATGTGTGGTACTACTTGTCAGAATTATGCCTGGCAACACTGTTTTCGCAACCTTTTCGCCTTCCCCACCAACCATATCAGGATATTTACTGTGACTAAGATAAGAGGACCCCCCCTATTTAACATCAATGACATATTAACAGCATGCTTAAACAAATATCTTATTGTTGAGATACACGCACATATTTTCTATATTAAACCGTTAACAGTTATTTCTGCAACTAGTGCGGAAAGTGGCACTTTGCTGCACTCGAGAGAAAAAATTACGCCTGAGCCGAAGGCGAGGGCGGAAAGGTTTCTCGAATGCAGCAAATACACTTTAAGCTCGAGTTGCACATTACATTATTCCTACAGTTAGTTTTTAATCTGTAAATAAATTGAAAATAATAGTGTTTGTTAACATGTATAAAAGGTTTTACAATATCAAGTAAACCAGCTGTTCTGTTTATAGACAGTGTTTTGCCTTCTTTTGCCGGATTATTTTTTGCAAACTTATTTCTCATCATAACCCTTACTCATCACATTTCATTCTTTATTTTAGATTTTTTATCTTCACTTTTTATACTTCAACATTTTTATATTTGATATATATTGTTTAAATCGTGAAGTTAGTCAAAAATAACCATTAGTTGTCATTGTTATTATAATTATAATTTAGATTATTAAATCTTTGTTTAGATTTAAGTTCTTTATGTTCGTAAGTTGGAACACTGGAGTGCGGTAAAGTAAAACGAGTGCGGTAAAGTAGTAAGTGCAGGAATCTGCTGTTTTGCGTACTGTTTTGAGTGCGATAACAACCACTTTATCGGTCAACTGTAGGAAAAATATTAAATGCAAAACAAGTAGGTTAATCCTTACTTTAAAAAAGTCTTTGAAGATGCTGGCAATCATTCTTATAATAGTGTAAATGATTACAAAAATTATTTAAACAAAAAAAAAATATAATAATAATGACTAAATAAAATACAGGTACCAAATAAAAACAATTAATCTTGTTGATAAAAGTGATAAGGTAACAGGTGACAAAACAGATTGATAACAATACAATAGTTTAGTATGTTTTGCCGCTTGGAGGCAGCACCTGCTGACACCAAAAGTTTAAGTAACATTTTGAAGCGAATTTTCTTGCACAATGTTACATCTACTTCTTCTAAGCTCTTTGAAAGTCCCTTAGTGTGCGCAATACTTTATAATTATATTTTTAGAATTTATTCTATTTTTATTATAACTTTAGAATGTAGGAGAATAGTACATGCCCCAGAAATTTATAGATTTTAGCAAATCAAAAGCCAATGTACATTCAATTCAAACATACGTCTGTCAACAGTCTATCCGCAGTAACAATGTAACAATGTCAACAATGTAACAATAACGTCAACTATGTAACAATAACGTCAACAATGAAACAATAGCGTCAACAATGTAACAATAACGTCAACAACAATAACGTCAAACAATGAAACAATAGCGTCAACAATGTAACAATAACGTCAACAATGTAACAATAACGTCAACTATGTAACAATAACGTCAACAATGAAACAATAGCGTCAACAATGTAACAATAACGTCAACAATGTAACAATAACGTCAACTATGTAACAATAGCGTCAACAATGAAACAATAACGTCAACAATGTAACAATAACGTCAACAATGAAACAATAACGTCAACAATGTAACAGTAAAAGTCATGTCCCAGTGTTTAGTTTCTTACATAATTTAGGAAATTAAAAAAAAAATTTAAACTGATGATTAAGATGAATGACTTAAAAGTTCTTCTCTAAAAAAAATTATCTTTTTTAAAATTTTCAAGATTCAATAAAAATCTTCTATGAATCACTAAATAATTATTTAATCATTTGTTATCACTTTACTGAGTGTCATTTATCTAAAGCTTCTTATCATTGCATTACCCTTGAATTATAAGGCATATACCTATATAATTTTTTTATATAATACAATTTGATAACAAATATATATTGATAAGGGAAACTCGAGATGGAAAAAAGGCGTGCAAACATTGCCAGTTTAGTTTTCAGTGTCGTGTTAATTATAAATATATAAAGAATATTATATTTATACAGTTTCAGAACAAAAAAAGTTAAATTATTTGTTGCATATAATAATAGTTCTTATTACAGTAGTGTATTGTGTTGTTACTTCGGTATATTGCCTGTACCAATTGTTTTTAGCGATTTGACGTTATTATAGCAGTTCTAGTGAGTGCGTGGTTATTACAGCAATATATTGGCTGTCATTATTTTGGCAGTAAATTAAGTGTCGTTATTAGAACGGTATATTGGCTGCATCGCATCAATGCTATAAATATCAAGTTGACTCGTTATTGCTGTATTTAATTAAGTTATTAACGATATTTCGACCATCGCTACCACGGCTGTATATTTATTAAATCCAGTTTTAACTGCAGTGTATTAAGTATAACAACGGTATATTTAGTGTCATTACTGCATCAGTATACATATACTGACTCAGCTTGTTGATTTGTTTTACTTCTATTATAAATTCGTGTTATTATCGTGATATATTGATAACAGTGAATTCATAATGCGAGTTAGATCACAAAACACGAATAACACACTTTTCCATGTGAACATGTACCAACCAAGTGCTCCGCCTCTAGAGGTAACTAACACTTTTTTAATATTTTATATATGTATATATATACTGGTCTAAATTTTCATTGAACTCTGGTAAAGGGTCTATATCTGCAGGTGTAATATATGTATATATATATCGAATATCTATGTTATTTATATACATATAAATGTGTACATATTGTACGTTATTTTACATATAAATGTGTACATATGTATGTTATTTATATACATATAAATGTGTACATATGTGTTATTTATATACATATAAAGGTGTCCTGTGATGTTATGTCAATACTTTAGGTGTTAATTCTAAAGAAACAAAAAGACACTAAAAAGGTGGTATATACAGAGCCTAAAATTTAGGCAAATAAATTAATTAACTATTGACTGATTATTTCACTGTCATCGAAAATACATAATCCGTGCAAGTTTCATATTTCAAAGTAGGCTTGAAGTGGGTCAAATTTAGGTCATATATGATTTGTTTCTAAAAAAAATCTGTCCCGAACAGACAAATAAAACTAATAAAAAGCGTATTGAAAATTACTTCATCAAATTGAAATGAATGACTGTCTACCAAATTCGATTATAATTTAGTATATATGTATATATATATATATATAGAGTATATATACTAGTAGTAGAGTATAATATAATATANAAAAGCCATTATCTGTTGGTTATCTTTATTTCTAACTTTAACAATTTAAAGATAACCATGATCTGGGTTTTTCCTTTAACACATGACTTTTTAATATTGTTTTGAATTTAATGATTGCTAAACTAATATAAATAATTGTTGTATTAATTTAATATATATTCAAGAAAATTAATAATGCCTTAATTCTTCAAATATCTTGTTTTACATATTTCAAGCATTTTGATATACTTGTTTATTTTTTTGATTGTGATAGACTAACCTTGTTTCATCTGTTCCATCATATACTAATACAGTCTATAAGATTAGAGTTGGCACAATCGAAGGCGGGAAACAACAAACGTGGAGGTAGTTTTGGGGTCATAAAAAGGGAAAATCAGTGTTGCCATGTTATATTTTATTGTGGACTAGGGCTAGAGTAGAGCATTTTTTTTCTGAAGTTGCATTCAACATGAGGGTCCAATAGAATCGTTTTCCTCGAAATTTTCCCGCCTTTTGATTGTGCCAACTCTAAACTTATAGACGTTATCAATATTGCTTTTAGCCTTTAGTTTCAGGCCTCTAGCGCTAAAGCGGACCGAACCCGGTCAATAGTATTGTCAATACTATTGACCGTGTGCGGAGTTGGTATTGATATAAAAAAAAAACAGTATTGATGAAAATTTGTTAATTAATTGCATATTGACAATAATATTTTCAATAATATTATTGACATTAATATTGATCGTGTTCAGGCCGCTTAAGGCTCTACCGCCCTTTGAGGTTAGGAAAAACAGTAAAATTTAAATTATATTGGTTCTAAATAAGATATCAAAAATCTAAGTACAGGCTTCAACCCTAATTTTATTTCTACACAATTTGAGCCCTATTTCAACTCCGTACGACAATAAATACTACGACTATTTCAATACAACGTTGAGTTTTATCGTTGTATTGAAATGGCGCCTGCACTATTTACCATAGAAAGTTGAAATAGAGCTCAAATTGTGCAGAATTAAAATTGGGAATGAAGCCTGTACTTAGATTTTTTATCTTATTTAGAACCAATATAATTTTAATTTTACTCTTTTTCCTAACTTAAGGCCCTAGCCGCTCCACAGGACGTTAAGTCACAGAATCAGTTAGTTTTTTTGTTGTATGTATTTTCTTCTATTTAATTTATCTTAGTTAAAATCCAATCAAACGCTGTTTCAATGGTAACGTGGCATTTAATCTGTGTATATTCAATAAATACAAGCCGGAATCCCTGTAAAATATTAAAGAATATAATTTATTAGAAATCGAAGGATAATGATTGCGATATAAAAAAATCGGTCAGAGACAACTCAGACAAACGTTCTCATATATGTACATTTAATTACTATTGGATATTTCATCAAAAATATTATAAAAATAACTTCCTCCGGGCGGGGAATCGAACCCGGGTTCTCTCCATCCGCGTTTTCAGCTATTTTCTCAGGAACTAGATTTTTCCCGGGAAAACGGCTTATATCATTAAATTTGTATTTAAATTGACTACATTTTAGAATTTTTTAATCAAAATCGTCGGAACCGTTTTCGAGAAATAATTTTTTTTCGTGTTTTTTCAGAGTTTTTGGG
>KZ651275.1:294756-313881 GCA_001010745.2 Gerris buenoi
ATATATTTAACTATTTCTAATTCCAATTATCATCAAAATCATTAAAATTATAGGAAAATAACATAAAATACAAAAAAATAAAATATATAAAAAATAAAATAAATCAAAAACTATAGATATGTGTTTGCATAAAGGGGATTCTATATATTGTGTAGGTATATTTATAAGGGTGTGTGTGAATATATTATGTATGTGTATGTGTATGTATGTATGAATGTATGTATATATATGTTTATAGGAATATAAAAATTAAATGTTAAAAAAAAAAAAACCTTAAAACCATATATTAATTTATTATCAATTGTTGATGTATAATTAAATAATGAAATATGTTGAGTCAAAATTTAAACGAGCTGACCCCCCGAAACTGTAAAGCAGTGGGGTATTGACATTTGTATGAAAAAAAACAACAAACTAAAACCTAGTACATATTATTTGTTATCAATAAATGTCTTTGTTAAAAAAAGTTGCTACCGCAAGTTCGTAAGTTATCGAATGAGGATATCTACCGTCGATACTTGCTTGATCTGGAGATCACTGGACCGGTTTTGGCTAAACGCCATCGTGAAATGCAGTCCAACTTCATTCTCTCATGTAGACTCGATGAGTGTGTTGAGTGCTACGAGAGACTTCGACTCTGCTGAAGATGGCTTTTAGCCGAAACCGGTCCAGTGATCTCCAGATCAAGTAAGTATCGACGGTAGGGATATCCTCATTCGATATATTATAATTATAAACATAAACAAAGCAGTTGATTGAAAATTGCAGTTTAAAAAAATTGTTTTGATGTAAAATATCAATATCCATAATTTTTATGAAAAATTTCAAAGTGTGTTTTTAAAAATACAAATTGTTTCTTTTTTTATGTTTTATTTAATTACTTTAGTTCTACTCAATATTTTTCGATGTAACCAAGCCTGCTGCTGATGTAACGTGTGCCACATGTTAGCATACAAATTAATAGATTTCGTTCAGCCAGTTTAGTATGTATGAAAGTAAAAGTATCTACCATTAAATTTTGAAATCAGGTTAAAATAAATCTGGCCCCCCTCTAATAGATCAATTTATTATTATTATTTTTTATTTATTCAAAAACGAGATCATTTATTTTTGGGGAGTCATCTTTTCTTAACTCATGATCAAACTGGATGGTAAAAGTTAAAATATAATTATGATAAAACTTTTTGTGTTTTTCTGTTTTAGCTGGATAAGAGTACTCTTGTTGAAATGTATAAATGTATGACCCAGTTNCATTCCACTTTTTCCCTATATATATATATATATTTACTCTATTTTTTAACACCCCCTAACGGCAGTCACAAGTAGTACGATACAAAAATTTAAGGATATGATTTTAAATAATATTAAACGATCGAGAGTTATCAGTAAACATTGAGAATAAAATGGCTGACTCAAAATTAAGGATATCTAGGATCAGATAAAATTGAGGACATTGAGGATCAGACAATCAATTCAAGGCAGCGAGGTTCAGTCAAAAGTTAATAAATTAATTTCTTTTATTTATGTATCGATATTTCAAAATAGGTAATAATATACTTCCTTTTTCGTAGTATAAACTTGAATAGCGAACCACGTGATTCGTTTATAACCAGCTGATAATTTTCTTGATAAGCCAAGTCAATAAAATTTAATACGAAAAGTTTCATTTGAAATGTCATTAATGATCTAAGTTTTCATCGTTTAAATTTTCTTTATTATTTATACTAGAATAATAAAAAAGCGTAGATATTTATTGAAAATAAAATAATAATTTTCCAAGTTAGTTGTATGTAAGTATAACAATAATTAACACGAAGACTGAAGACTGATGTGTGGGTTCATAAAGATCGTGGGATGGTCTTAAAGAGAAAAACAGGTTTAGTGCAGATCCGCTAGATGCTTTGATCCATTCGCAGATGCTTACAATGTTTTCGCATTTGGAGAGGTAATTTAGACGCCCTACGCCCTGAGGCGAGGATAGATAAAAGAAGACGGCGAAGGCGTTACTTCAGCTGATTTAAACAACCTGATTAATAAATACTTCTTTCTTCTCCTCCCTTCTCAAGTTTTCTTTTTAAGCGGAACGAAATTTAAAGGTGAATGGACTGCGGTTATCTGAACATAATCATTTTTTTAGCGGAATAAAGCGGGAATTAGTCAAAATTTATAAGCTGAAGGTTGGTAATGAATAGAAAGAATGTATTAATTGTTGTAAAGATGTTTCTATACTTATTACTGTGGACTTATTTCAAACTTAAGTTTTGATGAGAATTTAGCTTCTAGTTTGCCGCGTGGGTTGATTAATCTATGGCATCCGCGTGAAAGGTTTAACACGGCACCGCTAAACACGGATGAGACCATTCAGTCCTGTCCTCATATCTCTTTTTAGTTTTATAAAGAAAATACTTACATTCAAGAAAAGAATACAAAAATTCCGACCCCGAGATTTTAACGGAATCGTCCGTTTTAAGCGTTTTTAAGACAATTTGAATTGGTTGTCTGTCTGTGAAAATTTTTCCAAAAATCATAATTCTATAAAGTATTTGCCCTTGATCTCCAAAACTTTTTTGGCGCCCTCCCCTCACTTTATATAAATTGTAATGCTGTGCAATACTAAAAGTTAAAATCAGAAATAAGTAATAAAACTATTGTTACATATCTAAAAATAAATATAATTGCAAAGAATCAATAAGAGAAAACTTGAATTAAGATTCGTGTTCTGCATGGTTTGAAGATATTTAAAAGCCCAATATATATATTTTTAAATTTGGGCGAAGAATTTGGTCGAAAAACCCCACAACACTTTTTCCGAACAGTTAGCTAACCTAATAAGTTAGCTCCCTTCTTTAATAATATAATAACAAACGTTTGCTCAACAAAAAAAGTTACGAAGAAGTAAGCAAAGTAAAAATTTAGAACCATCATGATCAAGTTAAAGATAAGTTCACTGATGACCATCTGCTCAGTCATCGGTGAATAAAGGTCATGGGTGCGATTTCTTCAATACGACAATTCTTCTATATTCAACTTCTTTTAAACGTACAGCTTTTCCAAAAAAAGCTGGGAAGCTGTACGTGTAGAGAAATTGGGATGTCAGATTCGGATTCAGCAACCTTGAAATTATAAAGTTCTCCCAAAATTTTCTTAGTCCCGAAAGTTCGTTAAATTTGGCAGAACTATACCTTTTTAATGGTGCTCAAAGCTTTATAATACCTACTATTCTTCATTATTAAATGTAACATTCCACTTTTTCCCACTTGGTCTTCAATTGTAAAATTTAATTTTTTAAAAAGCACGATATCAATGCTGAAATATCATGAGTTGATTATAACAGTATCAGTTTTATGACTATCAGCAAATCTAAATAGATGCACTTACAAGAAAGCATTATAATTATAATACTAATTATATTAGATAAAACCCAACGTTATGACTCTGGGCCAGTAGGGCAAATCTTCTATTGCCGCTCTGACGCATTCATTTCGAAGGTCCCTGCCGCTAATCCCGTTTATCTTTGGTAATGGCAAGCATTGAAAAATCTTCGTAGCAAAAGCTAATCTCTTCAAATCATTTTGCTTTAACTTCGATTCAAAAGCTTTTATAACGTTGGACTTTTAAGTAGCAACAAAAAATAAAGAGTATGTAACACAAGAGTTACATAAGATATGGTAAGCGAATCAAGAAGCGTAGTTTGGAAACACTTGCATCTCAAAGTCTTAGCGCTATTAGGATGTAGTGCAAAGATCAAATATCTATTAAAGTTCTTAAGTATATAGCAGTCCTGAGGCTTTCTATACTATACTATGAAAACCGAATTACAATAAAAAAAAAATATCGGTAATGATCGATTAGAAACTTAGTAACTGTTGCAATCTAGTTTGTAAACCGAGAAAAAAAAATGTATTTGAAACGAATTAGGAGGAAATTATATTAACTAAGTAAGTATGAACGAACTCTACTAGCTAGTAAGGATCTAATTTAGTTGTTTCTACTACTATTGTTAATAAAACTCAATCTGTTTATGAGGCAACTTGATCTGTTTATTATAAGATACTATAGCCGTTATGCCCGTTAAATATGGTTGAGAAAAAGAGCTGAGATATAATTAGTTATAATTAAAATAGATATTTACTGTTTAAATAGTAAGTTTTATGCAGTTATAATTAAAATTAAAATATTTAAATAGATATTTACTGTTTAAAAAGTAAGTTTTATGCTCTGATATTCGTTGCATTGGAATGGCGCAATCGGCGTCATCGGCCCACATTCTGGAGGTCACTGGTTCAATCCCAGCTTATGGCGCATCAATTTTTAACGTTATAAATCATTTAGAGGTGAGTCGTCGCCCGTCGTCGGGACACTACTCACTACTAAAAGATATGTGCTAGTGAAGAAGAATTGGGAAGGTCCAAACCACATTGTTGAAGCAGCCAATTAGGGCAGTTATTTGGGCCCTGTTTACTAATCCAATTATAAAGCTTAGTCACTTCAAACACAAATTTACTATACCAAAGCGAATACGGTGTGCTCAGTAGTGAGAAATAAAAATAAAACTGCCTTGGTGTGGGATCGAACTCATGTCCTTGACTTGATTCACCGATGACTGAGCTTATGGTCATTAGTGAAGTTATCTTTAACTTCTTCTTGCTTTTTTTCTTTGCTTTTTATTATTACTGGGCTTATATTACTTTGCTTTGTAAGTTTCATCGCACATTTCCTTTACCCCTAATTTTGAACTACTTACCGTCATTCAATCTTCCCCAAATTTTGCACATAGGAACAACTAAGTTGAAGAATACAGAAACCAAAACAATAATAAGAGAAAAACAAAATGGCGTCATATTTCTTTGCTTTTTAAGTTTCATCGCACACCATACCCCAATTTTGAACCACTTCCCATCAATCAGTCTTCCCCAAATTTTGGACAAAGAAACAACTAAGGTGAAGAATACAGAAAAAAAAAAAATTATACCTACATGAGACCAGTTTTCAAAAATGCAATTACTATATTAATTATTGTTCTAAACTTGTTATTTCACTTGATCTTTCATGTTTCGAACTTATTCTTTGCTCATTTGTTCTTGATTGTTCTTTACTTACTTGTTCATTGTTCATAACCTTCTTTAGTAGAAGTTTGTTGTTATATAATACAATTAAAGAAGCTAGAAGAAATACTGAAAAAATTCACTTCATTATCGGGGTATGAATCTATATACGCTAATGTTGGCACTACGTTTTAACAAATAAACTTCCGAAATTTGGGATTTGCCTTCACTGCGTTGGACGAATTTTATTCATTTTTACATTGTGGTTACTTCTTTAGATTGTTACTCCCCTAAGTGTTTTTTTTTTATAAATTACTAACAAAATAACTATTAAGACAAAGTGATGTTTAGTTCAATGTACATTGGGACAAGGGAATATCACTCTTCTGCTTTTTTACGTGGGTCGTAAATAAAAAATCAAGGGTAGTAAATAAAAATTCAATTAAGATGAATTATTCTTAATTTGGCTATATTTCGCCCCACTCCGGGGCATATTCATGTTAATTTGATAATTTTTATTTGTTCTCGTCTTTTGTTAATTTTAATTTTACTAAGTGTTGACTATGATGTGTGACGAAGCCACCATGTGGTCTATTTATAACTTTTTCCTTCTTTTAACGAAAGATTAAAAGAAGGGACAAACCTAACTACTATATCACTCTTCTGTTTTTATAAGTGGAGTAACAGTCTAAAGATGAGCATTCCTTACAACTTCCTTAGAATGTTACTCCACTCTGTTTTCTTAATAAGGGGAGTAACAATCTAAAGAAGTGCCACATTTCGAATAATAATTAATAAATTTTTGAAAGATCAACATAGCTTTTAATTATACCTTCAGTTAACTAGGAAGCAACATAGTATAATATATATATTGGAACAATAAATTGGCTAACTGTAGTATATATTTTATGTATAGAAACATACATGCACATGAACCTTTAGTGTAGTTTCTTTATGTCATTTTTAAATTGTAAATCTATTCATAGATATGTAGATTCAATTTATTGACTGTCATTATTTAAATCTATGTACATAAATATTTTACTTTACAATTTCTATTAAAGGACATTGAACTAACTTTTTTTCTATTCATGACGTATTGAGTACAGGTATTTAATATATTATATATACCTAAAAAAAAGTGTATTCGTTATCATCTATAAAAATCTATCCCTGTTTACTTTAATCTTTTATTTAAGGTTTTCGCTGAGTTAAAGATACCGTTACTTTTGGATTACCGTTGGAATAGAAGGAAATATTTTTCTAAAAAATACTTTTTTTTTCATTTAAAGATTTAATATTCCTATATTAAATCCACTCACTGACTGACACATCACGATATCTCGGAAACCACTGGACCTATGACCATGAAATTTTGTAGGTGTGTTCCTCTTACCTCCTAGGTGCTCGCTAAGAAATGTTTTTAAAATCCGCCATCTTGAATCAAGATGGCGGCCATTTATATGCAAAATTCGGCAAGACGATATCTCCGGAACCAATTGCACTAGAAAGTTAAAATTTAGAACTTACCTTCCTTTTATGAAATTAGTAACTTTTGATCAATGGTTTATCAATCGGGCATTTTGAATCAAAATGGCGGCCATATATATATATATATAAAACATCTTATGTGTGTATGTTCTTTATACAAATTTACAGTTTTAGTCTGATCTCAATGAAAAGTTGCATACTTGACCATCAAAGCAAGGGGAAAATCGCTGTCTACATGAATTTTCGAAATTTATATTTTGGTACACAGGGGTATGGGGTACAAGAATGAATAGGGGGTCACAGGAATGAATACCCTTCATTATGCATATCGTTGAAAAGCTCTTTAAGAGTACAGTAATTTTTGTTATGTACAATTTTGTCATATTTTCATTTCTGAGGGGGTAAAATGGAAAAATATAGAGCTATATATTTTACAAAAAGAAGAGTGCCTGTGGGTATGGGTATATGTCTTTTATACTAATCTACAGTTTTATTCCAATTTGATGAATATATACACACTTGTCCTTCAAAGCAAGGGGAAATACACAGTCCATGAATTTTCAAAATTTACATTTTGATTCACAGGCCACGGGGTACAAATGACAAAGTAATGGATACATATTTAATGGTTCATATTTATCTACAGTTTTGTCTTATTTTCATTAAGGAGAGCGGTAAAATGGATATTTATATCTATATATATAAAAGTCAACGTATGTGTGTGTTTATGTACGTTATATAAATCTACAGTTTTAGTGTCAGGGGTACGGGGTCAAAGTAATGAATACCCTTCATGATGCATATCGTTGAAAAGCTCCTTAAGAGTACTGTAATTGTACAATTTTGTAATATTTTTATTTAGGAGGGGGTAAATTTAGGAGATTTGAAAATTATCTTATCAAAGAGGAAGGGGAAATAAATGGGAGGGATAGAATCTAGATATTCGATATAAGTAAAATAATTAAAATGTTTCTCGACAGTAGTTTAAAAAACTTATCAAATTAAAATTAAACACTCCGTAGCGAAGCACGGGTGTCCAGCTAGTAATATAATAATAAACCGTCGATACTTGCTTGTTCTGAATATTTGGGGATTATTGACGGTAAGTATCCTTCGTATCGTAATATATTAAATACACATAATTCAAAAGAAAATATTGCAAATCATTAGAATAGAGGTAGCTCCTACCTACACCTAAACAATTACAGTTTCTGTTTACGATGAAGAAAATACCTATTGTGTGAACAACTCTGATAAACATTAAAAATGAGCAGAATAACAAGTGTAAAAGCACAATTTATTTACAAAAATATAAATAAATAATAATAATAATAATAAAATAAATAATGATATTTGAGAATATCAATGGTAAAAAAGTGCCTAAAGAAGAACATTCTGTACACATTCTTTAGAATGTTACTCCCCTCTGGTTTTTGTGTGTGTGTGTAGTACTATAGTACTACCTCCATTAAGTGGGACAATATAAGAAACTAAATATTAAAATAATGTTATATAATATATAAGCATCATAGTTATCGCATAAAAATATAAATTTTCCTCTCAAAAAACTCAACTTAATAAAAATCGAGAAGACGATGTGAAAATTCGAAGTCTGTTTCTAAATCGAAAACAAAAAATTTCTTAATATGATAATATGAGAGAGATTTTTTCTCTCGTATGAAGACGATAATGATTTGAGTTGGCGTTGTAGAGTAGAGACAGTGATACAGATCCTAGCAGTGCGCCACTGGATGTTATTAGTGGCGAGAGTAGAGACGATGAAGGTACAAATCTTAGCAGTGCGCCACTGGATGTTATTAGTGGCGAGAGTAGAGACAGTGAAGGTACAGATCCTAGCAGTGCGCCACTGGATGTTATTAGTGGCGAGAGGTTCGGGACACTGAGGCAGTGGGTCTTCAAGCGATGTTTTAGTTTCACTCTGCTTAAGTGGCCATATTAAGTATCCGCTTATTTACATACTTTCTATCGATTTAATAAGGTGGTTTAATGCGCCACTTGTCGTAAGTGAACAAATTATCTTTCTTTTTTAAATTTTTAGTTATAACTTAATAATTTTTTAATTTGAAAATTAGTCTTGTTAATCAGTGTGGCACATAGCTTCCTCAATACCAATTATTGGACAAGTAGTTGGATTAGGGGGGAGGGGGCACGCAAAATTTTGATGTTTTTTTGACAAAATGACATGGAAAATTAAACGATTTTCCACAAGTGTTATATATTTTTGTAATCTACTCTTCAATGCCTTTCATTTGATACCCCACTCAAAATTAAAAAAAAAAATATTGTATGTCGCCATTTGAACTGGATTTGAACAGTAGATAATTTTGAGTTCGCTGTATTTTTTCCTGTATTCCTGTGTGCGCGTCAAAACGATCTTTAATATTCGAAAGTTTCATGTTTTATCTCTTTTTTATTCGAAAGTTATGGGAACAGTACAGAGTGACATGAACGGAACTATAAGGGTTTCTTTTTTTTTTGGTTTTACCAACGAAACTCTAATAAAGAGGAATAATTAGAAGAAAGAATTAGTCTCAACAATAAACGTTAATGGTGTCAAAAATGGATGATTTTTCGGGAAACTCTCCAACACAATGATGACAGACGCACATGCACACGATGACATACAGACATTCTACTAAAAAACACTTAAATGATCTTAAAATCTCAAAAAGCGGATACTTACGTTAAAATTAAGATTTCGATTTTTTTGGGGTGAAAGCAATATTTTTTTAAAGGTAATAATCTTTTATATAATCGAGTAGTGTCGCGACAACGGCGACGGCGACGGGCGACGACTCACCTCTAAACGATTTATAACGTTAAAAATTGATGCGCCATAAGCTGGGATTGAATCAATGACCTCCAACACATGAGGCGGATCCTCTTCCACTGAGCCACGCCCTTGCACTGAAGCTGCGAGTATAAAACTTACTATTTAAATTATAACTAGCTCTTATTTAACCATATATATTCTGCCCGTTGCCACGGGCATAACGGCTAGTATTTTGTAAATACAATAAATATTGACGTTTTTATTCAATTGGTAACAATAAATATTTAATAAGTATTCTAACACTTTGTTAAGAAAGTGGCCCTATTTAATAAAGTGACAATATTGTTAGACAATTTATTAGCCAAATGCGCAAAAATATAACAATGTTAAAGGAAGGAGACAAGTTCATCAGCCAATATATTGGCAAATAGAATGTATTAATATGAAATAGTGTTTATGTATTCAAGACAAATGGAATCATATTAGGAGTTTAATGTGAAGTTAATACAATATGTATGGGTGAGGGGGTGGGGGGTGGTTACATGGTTGTTTATATATTCCGTGGTCGTTGCGGTGTCGTTCCATTATTGGTAAAGGCTGTGGGTTCCATCAATTGACCCCAATTTTCTTTTTAGATATAATGACACAGTCTCGTAGACGGAGGACGCTTTAACTCTAATATGTCGGAATTACAAGAGTCTGTATTCCACTTTTAAAATACCGCTTACCTTCTTTTTTTATCAAAAATATTTGAACATTTTGATCCGTGCTAACTGAAGGTAAAGAATACTATGTTATATTTCCATTTCCCAACCATTTCAGACATCAGGGAACATTTTTAGTCCTGTGTTTGTCTGTCAGTCTGTAGTTCAACATTTTTAGTCCCTTGTTTGTCTGTCAGTCTGTAGTTTAACATTTTTAGTCCTTTGTTTGTCTGTCAGTCTGTAGTTCAACATTTTTAGTCTTGTGCATGTCTGTCAGTCTGTCATTCAACATATTCATATTTATTTAATTAGGTATTTGCAGGTATTTGCAATACCTAATTATAGGTATTGCAGGTATTTACAGGTACCTAGGTATTTGCAAATACCTAATTAAATAAATATGAATATACATATAATTCATATTTGAAAAATTATAATGAGCAGGAGAGGACACTTAAGTGACTATAGTGGTTAGATTTTTTCCTAAAGGAAATCTAAACAATTAAAAGAGAGTATTTATAATTATTTGTTAACAAGAAAAAAAAATTAAAAAAAAAAACTTAGTAGGCTTATTTTAGGATTTTCCTTGAACGAAAAGCAGATGCCTTGACCCATACGCATTTTCTTATTGTTAACAAATTTATTTATAGGTCATTCGAGATGTTTCAAGAAAAAGACTCGAACATTAAAAGAAAACTACAGATAATATGCGAAATAAAGTTTCAGCGTTTTAAAATTTACTAAATATTGAATAATGGATTAAAACATACTGAATATTGAATAATCTTTTATATAATCGAGTAGTGTCCCGACAACGGGCTACGGCAACGGCAACGGCGACGGGCGACGACTCACCTCTAAATTATTTATAACGTTAAAAATTGATGCACCATAAGCTGGAATTGAACAAGTGACTTCCAACACATGAGGCGGGTCCTCTACCACTGAGCCACCACCTTGCACTGAAGCTAATAGCATAAAACTTACTATTTAAACAGTTAATATCTATTAATATTTTTTGACCATATTTTATTCTGCCCGTTGTAACGGGCATAACGGCTAGTAGTTTATAACCTGGGTATAAACTATATTGTTATAGATCACTAGAAGTTCATTAATAGAAAAGTTCTTTGGAATTTGGTTATAGTTAGTTAGAGAGTGTTAGTGATGGCTAGAGTTAGTTGACAGGGGGATTAGTGATGGTTTTAAAGTTAGTTAGAGGGGGAGTGATGATTAGAGCGGGGCAGAGGTGGTTAATGATTGTAAAAGTTAGATAGGGTTGATTAATAATGGTTATTGTTAGGTTAGGGGAGATTAGTGATGGTTTTAAAGTTAGTTAGAGGGGGAGTGATGATTAGAGCGGGGCAGAGGTGGTTAATGATTGTAAAAGTTAGATAGGGTTGATTAATAATGGTTATTGTTAGGTTAGGGGAGATTAGTGATGGTTTTAAAGTTAGTTAGAGGGGGAGTGATGATTAGAGCGGGGCAGAGGTGGTTAATGATTGTAAAAGTTAGATAGGGTTGATTAATAATGGTTATTGTTAGGTTAGGGGAGATTTGTGATGGTTTTAAAGTTAGTTAGAGGGGGAGTGATGATTAGAGCGGGGCAGAGGTGGTTAATGATTGTAAAAGTTAGATAGGGTTGATTAATAATGGTTATTGTTAGGTTAGGGGAGATTTGTGATTGTTTGACTTAGATATAGAGGTGGTCAGTGTTGGAGGTAGAGTTAGTGACAGGTGGTTAGTGATGGTTAGAGTTAGTTAGGGGAGGTTAGAGTTAGTTAGAGGGGGTTAGTGATGGCTAGAGTTAGTTGACTGGGGGATTAGTGATGGTTTTAAAGTTAGTTAGAGGGGGTTAGTGATGATTAGAGCGGGGCAGAGGTGGTTAATGATTGTAAAAGTTAGATAGGGTTGATTAATAATGGTTATTAATAGGTTAGAGTAGGGGAGATTTGTGATTGTTTGACTTAGATATAGAGATGGTCAGTGTTGGAGGTAGAGTTAGTGATAGTTGGTAAGTGATGGTTAGAGTTAGTTACGGGAGGTTATAGTTAGTTAGAGGGAGTTAGAGTTAGTTAGAAAGGGTTAGAGTTAGTTACGGGAGGTTATAGTTAGTTAGAGGGAGTTAGAGTTAGTTAGAAAGGGTTAGAGTTAGTTAGAAGGGGTTAGAGTTAGTTAGGGGTAGTTAGAGTTAGTTAGGGGTGGTTAGAGTTGGTTAGAGGGGGTTAGAGTTAGTTAGAGTTAGTTAGAAAGGGTTAGAGTTAGTTAGAGGTGGTTAGAGTTAGTTAGGGGTGGTTAGAGTTAGTTAAGGGTGGTTAGAGATGGTTCTCTGCACTCAGAAACCTATTCTTTAGAGTGATGGATCATTAAAGTGGTAGTAATTATTTTCGACTTAACTTTTCAAAGTTTTAATTTTATTTAATTTAAATTATTAATACATTTTAATTTTTTTCACTTTTTTTTAATACAAAATTCAATTTTATAAAAGAACCAAAAAATAAAGGCAACTAAACAAGAAAAACAAATATTCAATAAAGTACGAATCAAACGAATAAAGTAAAACTACAATAATTTAGTATTTTTATGAGCAAATTTTTAACAATAAATATAAACGAAACATTTAATTACTAATAATAGACAGAACAGAGTAATAAAATTAAAATTTAATCAATTAGGTAATTTTTATCTCATTTTGTGTTATTTTTTATGTCTTATCAATAAATAAAATCTTTTGTTTTAATACAAATTACAAGAACATCAGCAATCGGCGATTTATTTAAACTGTCAATTATTAATAATTAAAAAAATATATATTTTAAGTTTTAAAGTTAGTTAGAGGGGGAGTGATGATTAGAGCGGGGCAGAGGTGGTTAATGATTGTAAAAGTTAGATAGGGTTGATTAATAATGGTTATTGTTAGGTTAGGGGAGATTTGTGATTGTTTGACTTANATAGAAAAATAAAGGTTTTTTTTTAAATTTAGCATTATTTTATTTATTTATACTAATTATTTAATTAAGATTAATTTTTTTTTTTTATAATATTTAGATATAAGCATAATATTTCGATAATTTTAAATTTCAATTTAAATATAAATCCTTCTGAAATCTTTAAGCGCAATTTTCACTTGACATAGGGGACATTTTGGATTTGCTTTGTAGATCATGAGTGAACAAATGTGGCAAAAGCAGTGACCACACTTTCCGACGGACGTGACGCTTATCTTTTCCTTTGCGTCCGCGTCGCCGTACGTCGAGTGGAAGCAAACTGGACACGTGAACGTACATTTCATGTTGAACGAATCATTTGCGTCCCAGTCGCTTGCTTTCGACATTGCATACCTACAGTAACATTTAAAATGCATATATGTATATGCAATAATATAATCTTATATATAATCGAGTAGTGTCCCGACAACGACTCACCTCTAAATTATTTATAACATTAAAAATTGATGCGCCATAAGCTGGAATTGAACCAGTGACCTCCTGCGTAAGAAGCGAGACCGCTAGCAATGCGCTACCAAACCAGATTAAAACTTCCGGCCTTAAACTTTCTATTTAAGCAGTAGTATCCTACCTATACCTATAATATCTATTTAAATTTTTTGATCATATTTTATTCTGCCCGTTATCACGGGCATAACGGCTAGTAATATATAGTCTAAGATCCGGTATAAGGAATATATACCCTCATCTTTTATTTAATTGGAATAAAGAATATATGATGAATGTGTAGAATAATACATCGCAAATAGGTTGCCTAGCGAAATCGCGTACCGATGATGTTAAATAATAAACTGTTTCTAACCTTCCCCTTACTTCAACTTGTTCGATGTGTTATTCATGAAAATCGAACATTAACTGAGAGAATCGACCCCAAGGAATTCAAAAAGAAGGGTTGCCTACTTTCCTCTCTGGGCAACTATGGAGTTGCCAGGTATAAACAGGTGAGTAACGTAATTAATATACCCTCATCAGTTATTATATCAAGTTATATATCAAATGAAAAGTAATTTTATTCCCAATCCAACCGTATTAGGTTGCCTTATCAAAAATTTGGATGGATCCATGGTTGCCTAGATTTTAGATCTAAAATTTAGAATTTTAATTTAGAATTTATGGCAACCTAAAGGCCGGGCCACACCTGTCCGCACCGTGCCCTCACCGTATGACGGCCGTGTGTTGGACAACTAAGGAAATGTCAAAAAGTAAACAAAACAAATAAAATGTCGGTGCGGAGAGGTGTGGACCATGCCTAACATTTCCTTAGGTTTATTCCTTACCGAGTGTTGTCCAACACACGGCCGTCACACGGCGCGGGCACGGTGCGGACAGGTGTGGACCATGCCTAACATTTCCTTAGGTTTATTCCTTACCGAGTGTTGTCCAACACACGGCCGTCACACGGCGCGGGCACGGTGTGGACACGGTGCGTACAGGTGTGGCCCGGCCTTAATACGGTTGGATTGGGAATAAAATTACTTTTCATTTTATATATAACTCGATATAATAACTGATGAGGGTATATTAATTACGTTACTCACCTGTTTATACATGGCAACTCCATAGTTGTCCAGAGAGGAAAGTAGGCAACCCTTATTTTTTGAATTCCTTGGGGTCGATTCTCTCAGTTAATGTTCGATTTTTATGAATAAGGACATCGGGGAAGTTGAAGTAAGGGGAAGGTTATAAACAGTTTATTATTTTAACATCATCGGTACGCGGTACGCGATTTCGCAAGGCAACCTATTTGCGATGAATCATTCACACATTCTCTATCATATATTCTTTGTTCCAATAAAATAACAGATGAGGGTATATATTCCTTATACCGGATCTTGGACTAATATATTTGTGTGGAATAATCAAAATTCACCAAGAATAGACTGCCAATAATGGTAGACGGAAAAAATGACACGTGGGGAGTAAACTTCTGGGCCGATTTTGACGAAATTTGGTGTTCATATTCAGAATAATCATACTCCGATGCAAAATCGAATAATGAATTTTAGCTCCAACTTTAGGGTTTGTTACCGCCCAAAAAATATGAACAAACGAGAAAAAAAATCTACGGTTCCGACGATTTTGATAAAACGTTATATTTAAATCAATTTAAATACGAATCTAATTATACAAGCCGTTTTCCCGGGAATATCTAGTTCCTGAGAAATTAGCTTTAAACGTGAACTCAGAGAGGTCGATTTAGGACTAGTAAAAACAATAACATTTGTCTTATGAGGGCATTTAATTAATTCATAATATTAAAAGTAAAATTAATGTTAATATGGACTCCACTGAACATTATAAGTCTGGTAAAACAAAAATAGTATTATTACCTTTTATCTGTTTGAACGGCTACTGACTTACTGAAAACAAAAAATCATTCATATTAATAATAAATAAAGTGATAATACAAATTGTACGTAGTATATTAATATTAATAGAAATAATTACAAGATAAAAAGGACTTTTTATATACTAAGTTTTTAAATTTTCTGTTGAATCATATGTAATGTTGATAATATAATTGTTATTGTTATATAATGTATAATGATAAAAAATAGTTCCGAATTTATTTACTTCACATAAATGACTATCATCTAGAGAGCTGATCTTAAACGTATAAAAGGACAAATCTTTGTACAACGGATCTCCCCAACACCAAATCTAAACCGTGCCATCAATATATTTGAAATAATATAATCGATATATTTCCTGTTTTGCTATCATTCAATGTTAATCTCTTATTTATAAAAATGACAAATTTGAAACCCGTCAAAATGAAGATTGTAAATATGGGATATGGCAAAACAAATAAAATAGCTTGCGGATTTTTACCGAACTAAATTACCACACTGCAAAATTTGCTGAAAACCAATTAAATTCTGCTGAAAGATGGCTAAAAGTATTAAAGTAATGCATTACCATCGTGTTCTAAGCTATGCTAAAAGTTTCAAATGTCTAGCTATTCGAGAAGTTAGTTAGAAATCGATTTTCCAGATTTGTACCGGACAAACAAACAAACAAGAATGCAAGCTAATAAAAACGTAGTAAAATAAGAAATATATTAATATTAGAGAATATAATAATAATAGTAGCATAACATAACATTTCCCAATAGATTAAAATTATAAGTAGATAAAATTAGTCATTTTAATTAGATAATTATTATTAGTGAATAATATAAGTGTACAAGATATCTTACGTTAACACTGGTTTAGTACGTTTAGGAAGAATCGGTTCGTCTTTTATCGTAGACTGTCTTTTCTTTGCTGCTTTTTCTAAAAGAAAAATGAAAAACATAAATTAGCTAAACTAACTATGTAGTTGAAATAACATATTAGTTTAATAGATATTTTGCAATTTTCCAACATTTTCCAGGAAAAATAATCTAACATTACATTTATATTTTTGATTTTAAAAATCTACAACATGCTTAATGATCTTTCCAAATATCACGTGTTATTATTTTTATTTTATTTTTTTATCTCTTTTACCTGTTAGTTAATTTTGTCAACCCCAATGTTACAATGAAAAATCTGTTAAATGATATAATCCCGGATCTTTTGATTGTTACTAACCTTATAAAGAAAATAGAGGGGAGTAACAATCTAAATAAGATGTAAGAATTTTTTTTTCTTTAGACTGTTACTCCCTTTATAAAAATGGAAGTGTTGATATTCATTTGTCTCAAAGTAAATTGGGTTAAACATAATTTTTTCTTAATAAATATTTTGTTAAAGTTGTTTATGTTATAAAAACATGTAGGAGAGACCAATTAATTTATAATCTTTAATTACATTGGCGTTGATCAATAAATGATAAACCTTTGTGTTTAACTGCATAAATTGTAGTGTTTTGACATTGAAACAGTTGGAGGTAGATAGAAAGGTTTGGAGGTCATGAGAGGTGGTTAGAGGTGGTTTGAGGATTATTAGAGGTGGTTTGAGGTTATTAGAGGTGGTTTGAGGTTATTAGAGGTGGTTTGAGGTTATTAGAGGTGGTTAGAGGTCATTAGAGGTGGTTAGATGTGGTTAGAGGTCATAAGAGGTGGTTAGAGGTTATTAGAGGTGGTTTGAGGATTATTAGAGGTGATTTGAGGTTATTAGAGGTGGTTTGAGGTTATTAGAGGTGGTTTGAGGTTATTAGAGGTGGTTTGAGGTTATTAGAGGTGGTTTGAGGTTATTAGAGGTAGTTAGAGGTCATTAGAGGTGGTTAGAGGTCATTAGAGGTGGTTTGAGGTTATTAAAGGTGGTTTGAGGTTATTAAAGGTGGTTTGAGGTTATTAGAGGTGGTTTGAGGTTATTAGAGGTGGTTTGAGGTTATTAGAGGTGGTTTGAGGTGGTTAGAAGTCTTGTGATTTAGGTACTTCCTAAAATTGTTACTCCCCTGTTTGTTTTAGATTATAAATGACTGACTAAATAACTATCAAGACAAAGTGATGTTTAGTCTGATGTACTTTGGGAGAAAGGAATATCACTCTTCTGTTTTTAAATGGGAGTAACAGTCTGAAGAAGAACATTCTGTACACCTTCTTTAGATTGTTAGTCTCCCCTTATTATTTTATAATGGGAGTAACAGTCTAAAGAAGTGCTGTGATTTATAGTATAAATTGTATTTTTATTTATTTATTACTTTATTTATTTTTATTTTATTTTATTTTTTGACAGTTAACTGCTTGATTGAATTATCTTCTTTTGTTTAATTCAGCGCTAGAATATAATTTTGGGTATATGTAGTTAATCATAAAAATTATAATTACAAGTTATCTAGACCTGAAATTAAAGAAAAAATTAAGGATTTATTGGGTTACTTAAAACTATATATGTACTATATTATTACTTGCAATTATATTAACTAAGTATATATATGCTACTATGTACTACATACTATATACTTGAGTTACTTAAAGCTATACTATATACTACAATACTATATACTTGGTAATATACTATATAATAATATATAAAGGTATATTACCTGTAGTCTTTGTCTGAAGAAGAAGAAGACTTCCAGAAGAAGCCGTCATACTTCTTCTGGAAGTTGTGACGTTAGTGGGCTCTGGAAGGACTTCACTAATCGCTCCTGGAATCGTCCCTACATTCAATCTGGTGGTCCTAGCTCGAACCGGCGGCTGTGGTGCCGGCACCACCAAACCCGGCAACTCTTGTCTTCTCAGCGACAGACGACTTGACGACGGACGTACGCTTAGTGAGAACCGAGTTGTAACCGTTCCAGGTGGGGTTCTTACTGTTCCACCCACGGTCAGGTGACTTTCCATGCGTCTCGACGATGTCTTACGGGTTCCAGAAGTTGACTGCATCCTTGAAAAAATCATTTCAAGATTGAACAACTTATAATTAACTTATACTTCTTGATGCAACACTTCATGAAGGGATTAGGCCTGCCAAAGAGCTTTATAAAGTGTCCAAAAATTAACGCAAGATTTGATTTAAATAATAAACACAGTTTTTAGTCTCTAGATTGCTATTTTTTATATTGAATCATAAATCATAAACTACATAGGATAGGGTTATTTATAGAATAATACATCGGGCAAATGACCTTTACTGGCACATATACACTCTTTTGACGTAATTTTCCATGACCATTTTGCATGTGGCTGGATTTCGTTAACACAAATTTTATTTTTCTCCTGTAATGAACGGGTGGGGTTGGGGGCTTATTGACATTGTTTGTTGTGGGACCTAATAGACTTCAATTAACCCCATAAAAAGGGTTAATTTAATGGTGTTAAATCACACGGTCTAGGGGTTAAATTAAATAAATACATTAAATAAGTTATTCGTGTTAAATCACGATCAATAATAAAAACTTCTTTCTATGTCGTGTAATGCTCCATTACTTAAATGTAGTCTTAATAAATAAATATAATTCTAACCATGTTTTAAATGCAAATAATACCAGCCCATAAAAACCAAGTTTTTATTATAAATCCTTTATATTTTTGCATTTTAGTTCTGAAGGGAAATATTGGTATTCATTCATTTCAATTTTAAATAAATAATTTAAAATTAATTAATTAGTAACATTTAATTAATTATTATATTTGTTACAATGATTTTGTA
>KZ651275.1:330340-345573 GCA_001010745.2 Gerris buenoi
AATAATAATAATAATAATTTTCAAAAGTGATTGAAAGCTTGGCGGCCTTAAACTGAAATATAATTTTTTTTTTTAAATATGTTAATATTATCGAGAACTATTTTAACATATGTGATACAAACTATATAATGTTATTTTATACCTTGTTTTATGACTGTTTTTAAGTATACTTATTTTACTTATATGGTACCTTACAATTTTTATTTATATTGCAATTTTTATTTTTATTGCAATATCTACATGAAGAGAGTTGTTAAGTGCGTGGCTGTGAATTAGCCCGCTAGTTTAATGCTATTTACTAATGATATTCTAATTCTGAGGAGATTTACTACTAGTAGATGTTAATTTGGCATAATATGTTATAGTTTATAGTTGTACCACTAGGAGCACTGTGCTCTTTATGATACTGTAAAATGTTTACTATCTTGTGTATAGAGAAAGCATTATGATAGCGTGAAAATTCAATTTTAAGATTTTGTTGGATTTACACGTTTTGAGGTCCCCTGAGTCCAAAAAGAAGATTTTAAAAAATTGTCTGTCATATATCTTAATGGGCGATGAATATTTCCTGAAATTATATTACCAATAAAAAAAAAACATTGTAACCCCTCGAAGGATCGAACCAGGGATCCCTGAGGTCGAAAGAAAAAAATTATTATTACATATATATATCAGTCCAGGAGATGCAAAAAAGTATGACTAACATTAAGCTAGAATTTTTTGTATAAGAAAATATTTTGGTAGGTGCCTTTTACGACTATGTGGTCAGCTAATTCGTCAGCGGGACATAGCTTGGCAATATGTATTAGGCATTTGAAAATTTAAAAAAAAACGTTAGAGAGCGGCCATTTTTGGTGGAGAATGTGATTTTCATGATCCTAAGTACGAAATTAGTTAGTAGACCAAAAATTAAGTTGATAATAGTTTGTCACTTAATAAGTTAGTTAGTCAAATATTACTCCAAATCAGAGGGGTCGCCTATTGAGTGACAAACTACCATCAACTTGATTTTTGGCCTACTAACTTAGTACTGAGGAGGTTCCACCAAAAAGGGCGGGACATGACCGGTTATTTTTTTCAAACGCCTATTGCCAAGCTATGTCTCGCTGACGAACCTAGCCGACCACATATTCTTAAAAGTCACCCAAAAAATACTTTTACTCAAAATTGTAGCACTTGATGTTAGTCAGACACTTTTTTCCACGCTACCTCCTGAACTTTGGACTTTGAACGGATATGTTTAATCACCTACCAAACCCTAAAAAGTTCTTGCGGACGCAAGTACTTCCCCATAATTTTTATTATTGTATAATTTGCTAAGTAAGTATTGTTTTTTGTTTGCAGGCTATGTGTGAAAGCGAGTACTCTACTAGCTCTGCTAGTTCCAGTTGTTACTCAGAGGCGAGTTCAGTGTCTCACAGTTCCAGTTCCAGTTCCAGTAGTTCCGACTACGCAGACAGTCAGATGCCGGTCCCTGAGAGACTACAGATAGAACAATGCTTCAAGGCCTTAGCAACACAGGTATGTTCGTTTTTGTAAAAACATTCGATTTGTACTTAAAGAATTCTTCTGCAACCATCCAAGCCGAAGAGTACTAAAGACTAGCGTTAAATGGAGACCGGTTTCGATTTCCAGCCGCAGGGAGAGATATTTCACGATATATACTTTGATAAAGTTATTTAATGATGATAAACCGTGAAAATTTTAAACAACTAATAAATGGAAAACACTGGACAAAAGTTATTTACTCTTTATATGAAAAAAATTATTACGAGTTGCATGCCATATTACGTTGTAAAATCGGTTCGAGATAACTAAGACAAACTTTCTTATATACGAGTTCATAATTATTTAGCCCAGTGTCATTTATTAGTTTTTGTAGGTACATTTAATTATTATTGAACATTTCATCGACATTTATCATAAAAATAAATTCTTCTCGATGGGGATTTGAACCCGGCCCCTCTCCGTCCGAGATTAAAGCTATTTTCACAGTAGCTTTTTGTCTCACCGGGAAAACGGCTTATATATCGTTAGATTCGTATTTAAATGGACTACAATTAAGAATTTTTAAAAATCAAAATCTTCTTCGACAAAACCGTTTTCGAGAATTAATTTTTTTCCCATTTTTTCGGAGTTTTTGGGGAGTAGCACCCAAAGTTGGAGCTACAATTCATTTCTTGATTTCGTTTTGGGGAATGATTTTTCTAAACATGCGCATGCCAAAACCATCGTCAAAACCATCCCAGTAGTTTAGGCTCCAGGCGTCTGCACAAACAGACATATTTTAAAAACCACTTTTTTGGACTCAGGGGACCTCAAAACGTGTAAATCCATCAAAATCTCAAAATCAAATTTTCGCGCCATCACAATACTTTCTCTTTATATGAGAAAGTGAAAATCAAATTATTGAAATTTTTCAAACGTTTTATGAAATAAACTTCTATTTGTTTCGTGTACTTATTGGATAAGATACAAACTCTTATATAATAAGTTTAATTCAAAATTTTCGTAACATTACCTTTTAAAAAAAAAGGTAATCTTAGTTTAAAATCTCTAACATGTGTTTCCACTTAACCTTAATTTGTCAATTGCTTAATATATAATAGAATAATTAACATTTCAAAAAAATAAACACAAAAAAGAAACAATTACTTAATTGTTTTATAAATGAAGAAACACGAAACACAATGACAAAAATCTTTGTACTTAAGACAAAGTGTTTTTGTTTTCCTATAAGGTATAAACATGGACAAATTCCCATTTCTTCGACTTGTTTCTTAAAACTCATTAAAATGCAAAGTGCAGTTGTTGGTATAAAAGTAGGTACGTGATCATTGAAGACAGTCTCATAAGGGGGGAGGGAGAACACACATATACTGCTGTCAGACTGAAAATTTATATGTAAATGAGCGTAACAAACAATTGGGGTTTTTTTAAGTTGTTTTTTTTTTCAAACGTCTGTATACCACATAGACTAGACAGGACAATAGAAAAGAACAAACAAATAATTCTAAAAAACAAAACAAAAAAAACAATGAGTTTACAAAACATTATGACGTTGTAACTCTACATAAAATGCTACAAAAGTCTTAACGTTTTTTATTGCATTTAAATGCATATATACAAAAAAAAAAAAAAAAAAAAAAAAAAAAAAAAAAAAAAAAAACGTAATTTTGAATTCAGAGTACCTTTAAAAGTGATAATGCATTAAGAACTTCACCTAGTTTTGTTTTTTTTTACGAAATTTTTACCAAAGGATGAAGTTCAAAGTATTCTTAAAAAAGTGTTTTTACATTTGTGGATTTTTAGAGCAGTAAAAAATTGTCTTTAAAGAAAGTAGATATAAGGGGAACACGTTTAAGATTTTCGTGTGACTTATTATGACACAAAAATTGAGAATTATTTGTTTAAAAATACGAATATTTGTATTCTTTTCCGATTCACTTAATATTAGGTTATCGAATGATAAAGAAATCGAGAGATCTCCTACCTAAATAATAAAATCTATACGATGTGATCACACTGTTCTGCAAAAAAAAGCCTCAGAATGAAAATGTCCTTTTCTGAAGTATTTTGGTGTGCTGAGTCCGAATCTGAAGTCAAAATTTCTTCTATAAGCAGAGTTTTCCCGGAAAATGCGCCTAAAGTTCGGAAAAATTATTTTTTGAGGGGTTTTTGACCCAATTTTTTTGACCCGTATTTCCGAGGAAAAAGTACGTATAGGAGAAATTTTGACTTCGGATTCAGCAACCACGAAAACATAAAGTTCAGAAAAAATTTTATTAGGGTCAGAAAGTTCGTTTAATTTTGCAGAACAGTGTAATCAGTGTAAAATATTCTCATCCCCCTGGGATTAATCTCGACTCCTTGGGATTCGTGTAGATAAAGGTGTAAATAAATGTTTGTTAGTGCGCATGTGGAAGAGAAATAAATAGGCGAAGAAGGTTAAAACTTATATGGGACCAACAATGGGCAAATTATGACCTTCCATATAAATTTCATTAAAATCGAACAAGTATTTTTTAAGATATGTTGGTTAACAAAAAATTGAGGGCGACAAACCGACATGGAACCAAATTTTCCCTGATATCAAAAACGGATTTCTGTCTAGGAATTTTAAAATTGGAGACATCAAAAATGGTCATTCTACAGAACGATCATAGCTTCCGTTACCAGCTGAAATTAAGTGAATTTGAAATTATTAAATTTTAGTAATCATAATATTTATTTCAACGATACCAACTTAATCATCGGTGTAATCATAGTTAGCGTAGTTAAAATTTTCCTGAAAACAAGGTTAGTATACACAGACATATCTGGTGAAGGTGAAGGTTCGAATCCTAGGTAGGTCAGATATATTTTATACTCATGAACGCGTCTAGATATTGCATAAAGTGGCCGTTCCCCCATATCCTAATGTCGTGTTAAAAGAAACCTCATAAAACATCAATATAATTTGCATCTAATAATTCCTTTAGTTCTTTTATCTACCCGGTTATTTGCTGCGAAAGATAAAAATAACAATAACACAAAATTATCAAATATCAGGTTTAAAAAATGAGGTTAAACATAAGATATTTTTTATACAAAGACACGGTTAGTACAACGAACAGTACAAAGGGTCACGGGTTCAGGGTTACCCCAGCCTGCTGCTTATAAAGACTTGAAAAAACTAAGTTGAAAGCATCTAGAGGAGGACTTACCTGCTTAGTTCCTTGCCAAGGTTATCTAACATTGTTCAACAAATCAAGTCCCCCTACTTTGAACTAAGTCGCACCATGTCTACCAACATTTTATATCTAAATCGATATAGGCGACAACTGACTAAAATAAGATATTTATTTTGAACTTGAATTAGTAAAATAAATTCAATTAGTTGTTTTTTTAACGGCGAAAATACATATTTTTACTAGAACGATTATTAAATAAGTAAAAATAAGAAAAACAAATATTACAAAATATAAACAAAAACACTCGGATTTAGCAAACTGAAAATTTAAAGAATGATTTTTTTTTTTTTTAAGTGGAAAACTGTTGTTAGATTTTTACATCGTCAATTTAAATTAATGGTAAAAAAAAGTGGTAGGAAGGACTCCTGCGTAACACAAAAAAAGACTCATTATATTAATTTCGTAAGATATTTGTGGCAAATGCAACTCACAATTTTAAAAAATATATGTAAACGTAATATTTATTTAAGTGACTTTTACCAAGTAAATAGATGAAATTTGATCAACTTCTGTGAATAAATATAGCAGCATTCTTTGTCTTTGTAATTACGAAACAGTCTACAATTTTTCAAACGCGAGTGCAAAGCCGAAAATTGTAAAGTCGCGAATGTAAAGCCACTATCTGTAAAGTCGCGAATGTAAAACCGCTAACTGTAAAGTAGAGAATGTAAAACCCCTATCTGTAAAGTCGCGATTGTAAATCCAAAATCTGTAAAGTCACAAATGTAAAGCCACTATCTGTAAATTCGTGAATGTAAAGCCACTACCTGTAAAGTCGCGAAAGTAAAACCGCTAACTGTAAAGTAGAGAATGTAAAACCCCTATCTGTAAAGTCGCGATTGTAAAGCCACAATCTGTAAAGTCACGAATGTAAAGCCACTACCTGTAAATTAGCGAATGTAAAGCCACTATCTGTAAAGTCGCGAATGTAAAACCGCCAACTGTAAAGTAAAGAATGTAAAACCCCTATCTGTAAAGTCGCGATTGTAAAGCCAAAATCTGTACAGTCACAAATGTAAAGCCACTATCTGTAATGTCGCGAATGTAAAGCCACAATCTGTAAAGTCGCGAATGTAAAACCGCTAACTGTAAAGTAAAGAATGTAAAACCCCTATCTGTAAAGTCGCGATTGTAAAGCCAAAATCTGTACAGTCACAAATGTAAAGCCACTATCTGTAATGTCGCGAATGTAAAGCCACAATCTGTAAAGTCACGAATGTAAAGCCGCAAGCGCAAATTGTAAAGTGGTTAATGTAAAGCCGCGAATTGTAGAGTCGCGAATGTAAAGCCACTATCTGTAAATTAGCGAATGTAAAGCCACTACCTGTAAAGTCGCGAATGTAAAGCCACTATCTTTAAATTCGCCAATAAAAAACCACTCTCTGTAAAGTCGCGAATGTAACGGCCTAATGTGTTAAAAATTGCGCATGGCGAGGTCCGAGGTCTTTAGAGTACGACCCGAGTACATGTTGGTTCCTAATCAAGTTCACATTCTGAAAACAATGGTGATAATTAAACTAAGCGGAGCAACTGGGTTTTAAGCGGGTTTTGGAATCAGCGACTTTACTGTAAACTTTAGGTCAAGCCTTTTATCCGATTTTGATTGCTAGGTATCTGCGCGCAGACACTGTTTATAATTGTATTTGTTTATAACCTTTTTCGTTGGTTATAAAAATAAATACTTTCTTACATCTCTTTATTTTTACTTTCTCATATATTATGTATATGTAGTACAAAAAAAGAGTGATGGCGCGATTTTTTTATATTTTTTTTTTATTGTTAAATCATTAGGTAAAAACTTGCTGGTCACTACAGGCAAAATAATATATAATCGTAAAGAGTTACTCACTATAACTAATTAAACAATAAATAATCACCTTTTTCTTATGATTATATGATGTCGATTTCCAGTTCTGCTTGAAGAATTTTAAAACAAAACAAAAACTTAATATAAACGCTATTATTATTCTCACTGCATTTACAAAAATAAGTAAACAAAACCTTGTAAATGCAGAAAAAAAGCTCTAAGCGCAAGCAGGTCATGCCGTTATCAATGAACCCGTGGGAAATCTAAACAAAGAGATAAAATAAAACACGCAGGAACACAAACTTAACAATGAATCTCATACATGCAACTAAATAAAGAATTAATAAATATATTTTCCTTGGAATATTCCTTATGGCAACACTGAAACAAGGAGAATTATTTGTTTTACACATGCTAACTTCAACAAGTCAACAGTGTTTTCCTTGATTCGATCTTACTTTTTTTAAATAAAATATAAAACAAATATGGATCTCTGTTTAGAATAACTGATGACTATTGCAAATATTAAAATATTAAAACGTAGTTAGTTTTAAACAGAAGTAAACCAATGTTACCATAACTAAAATATTATAAATACTTCATTTATTATGTTTCTTTAGTTATCACTGCTAAGGTGTAAAAAAACAACGAATACTTGCTCTGTATTTAGGGCACAGAACATGTGAGTGCTGAGAGAAGCAAACAATATTTTCAAGTTTTAAACCTTATTATTTAGTTTTAAACTCTTTATTTGCTCTTAATTATTCAAAAATTATTAAACATTTCAATTAAAAAGTCTAAAGATACGATAAATACACATTGTACATTATTCTAGCTACAGTATGTTATCTAGTTGTAGATCTTGAAATCTTCAGTGCAATAGACCTTGAAGGATCTATTCGGATAGATAAAAATAATTTTCTGGCTGTTATTAAGTGTTTTGGCACTTCTTTAGATTATTTCTCCCCTAATAAATAAAACAGAGGGGAGTAACAATCTAAAGAAGGTGTACGCAATGTTCTTCTTTAGACTGTTACTCCTCTTATAAAAAGTGTGCTATTCCTTTGTTCCAAAGTACATTGGACTAAATATAATTTTTTCTTAATAGTTATTTAGTCAGTCATTTATATTCTAAAAACACACATAGTCCAGTTATTTTAGTCAAAAATATAGCTTCTGTTCCAAAAAAATTGAAGCCAATTTTTTTTTTTCTTTGATCGCTTCATTTTGACCTTCTGAACAACATATCCAAAATCGGCAACAAGATCGTTGTCGCGTTAAAAGTTATTAAAGAGCAAAGGTCAACAAATTTGGTTATTTGTGAATAGCTCGTTTCCATTGGCTCGGACACCAATCTAGGTGGTTATAAAAATTAAAAATTACAAAATTTCCCACAAAAAAGGTTCTATTAATTTATTACGTACAATGGACGGTTTACGGATTATAGGGCGAAGAAAATCTATGAATATTTAATATTTGTCGCCGTATCACTTTTTACGTATTTTTACTAATATCTCGCTCCCTATAGCTCGGAGACAAAATAAGGATCAAATCAAAATTAAAGATTATTAAATTCCCTACAGAAAAGGTCTAGTTCATTTTTTACGTACAACGAACGGTTTACCAAAAACCTAGCTTATTGTAACTTGCATAGTGTTTGTTTTTGCACGACTTTTTTTCGTATTTTTGTGAATATCTCGTTTCCTCTGGCTCGGAGACAAATTGATGATCAGATCAAAATTGAAGAGTATAAAATTCCTCACAAGAATTGTTATGTTCATTTTTTACGTACAACGAACCGTTTATGTAATAAAGTGCTCCAAAGTTTCTGCAAAATGCGAATCAACGACCAATAAGTTTGGCTTTTCGTCGAGGCAGCTCCACGGTTGGGACGTTATTCTATACCTGTGAGCGACATTTCAAGTTTTGTGGACATAGTTTAAAAATATTATGGCTCCAGGGTCTTATATTTTACATAGTAGTCCAGTTACTCGGGGTTTTAACCTCCGGTATTTGAGAAACTGATCCGATTTGCTTGAAATTTGGTGAGTAGATAGGAAAATGCTCAAGTATCAAAAGTTATATAGTGCCGATGTGCGCTTCCGCCCCCGGGGGTGGTTGCCACCCCTTTTCGGGGGTGGGAATTCCTTTGCTCAAATAACCCTAGGAATCGATAGAGGATCACATTTTAAGAAAAAAATGTGGTATAAAGTTTTTTTGTTAAATCAATATTTTCTGACTTATTCGTGAAAAACGTTCAAACTCGTGTTTTTTCGATGAAAATTGCAAGATTTCAATCGTGAATAACTCAAAAAATATTGATTTAACAAAAAAACTTTATACCACATTTTTTTCTTAAAATGTGATCCTCTATCGATTCCTAGGGTTATTTGAGCAAAGGAATTCCCACCCCCGAAAAGGGGTGGCAACCACCCCCGGGGGCGGAAGCGCACATCGGCACTATATAACTTTTGATACTTGAGCATTTTCCTATCTACTCACCAAATTTCAAGCAAATCGGATCAGTTTCTCAAATACCGGAGGTTAAAACCCCGAGTAACTGGACTACTATGTAAAATATAAGACCCTGGAGCCATAATATTTTTAAACTATGTCCACAAAACTTGAAATGTCGCTCACAGGTATAGAATAACGTCCCAACCGTGGAGCTGCCTCGACGAAAAGCCAAACTTATTGGTCGTTGATTCGCATTTTGCAGAAACTTTGGAGCACTTTATTACATTAACGGTTCGTTGTATGTAACAATTCTTGTGAGGGATTTTATACTCTTCAATTTTGATCTGATCACCAATTTGTCTCCGAGCCAGAGGAAACGAGATATTCACAAAAATACGAAAAAAGTCGTGCAAAAACAAACACTATGCAAGTTACAATAAGCTAGGTTTTTGGTAAACCGTTCGTTGTACGTAAAAAATGAACTAGACCTTTTCTGTAGGGAATTTAATAATCTTTAATTTTGATTTGATCCTTATTTTGTCTCCGAGCTATAGGGAGCGAGATATTAGTAAAAATACGTAAAAAGTGATACGGCGACAAATATTAAATATTCATAGATTTTCTTTTTTTCTTGCCCTATAATCCGTAAACCGTCCATTGTACGTAATAAATTAATAGAACCTTTTTTGTGGGAAATTTTGTGATCTTTAATTTTTATAACCACCTAGATTGGTGTCCGAGCCATTGGAAACGAGCTATTCACAAATAATCGACTTTGTTGACCTTTGCCCTTGAATAACTTTTAACGCGACAACGATCTTGTTGCCGATTTTGGATATGTTGTTCAGAAGGTCAAAATGAAGCGATCAAAGAAAAAAAAATTGGCTTCTATTTTTTTGGAACAGAAAACCTAAAATGACTGGACTAACAGGGGAGTAACAATCTAAAGAAGTACCAGTGATTTGACGCAAACTTGGGGATCCGTGTTCAATGTCCCGTGGTGAAGTTTATTTTTTATAGATATCTTTATAAATAAACATATATATTTTGTGCTCAACTAAGTCTGTGCAATTGGCTAACTCGTCTAATTCGTTCAGGATTGAAGAATAAGAAAGTGCATTACACATTGAGGGTCATTCTTTGCTAATAATCATGGTATTTCTCATAGTACGTCAGAATTATTACTACTATAATCATGACTTACGTCATTCTTCTGTCAGTACAGTCAGTGCTCTAGTTTTACTTCATACTGTGTGTTCAGTCAATTTTTTTAAAGTCTGTTTTGTGTTATGAATTATACATTTAATTTTCTTAGCTTTCTTGTTTTGTTGTTTTTCAACGCATCTTTATTTTTTTTTTATAGTTTCTTAATTTTTAATGACTAATATTTCATTCACAGCTACTAATTCAATCCTCTTACATAATATTGTTTTATATTTTTTATTTGTTTTAATTTTATTTTTTTTATCCAAAGAAATATAAAATAAAATCCAGGAAGTTCTGAGTTACGGCCGCCATCTTGGAAAAATGTCCCATTTTTCGATGTTTCGCAAAAAGCTCGAAAATTCATTTGATATACGTAATTAAAGATAATAAAATTGTCAACAACAAAGGTCCATACAATAACAATATTCGGAGATATTTACAAAAAATATATAAAATATAAATATATTAAAAAGTCCAGTCATGCACCATGACTTAATGAGCGAATTTTCAAAGAAATCTGTGTATTATTTGGCTTATGATAATATAGAAAAATTTTGGTTTAGAATTTGGATGGGTGAAAAAATAATATTTGGGTGCACACGAGTACGGGGTACAAAAGTCAAAATAGTATTTCACCTTCAAGATGCACATCGTTGGAAAGCTCTTTAAGAGCACAGTAATTGTTGTTATGTACAATTTTATCTAATTTTCATTTAAAAGGGGGATAAAATGGAAAAAACATGTTTTTATGCTATTTTTGACCCTAAATAATCAAAATGTGACCCCTAAATGAAATCCAAAAATTCTAGCCGACGAACTCATCCTTTCTTTTGATATTTTTTTTCTTTGGGTTTTTAGTCCCTTTCGACTGCTCATTGGGTCATTACAGGACTTATTATTAATTTCTTTTGATATTATTGACATTTTAAAATTTGTTTGAAATTTTTAAGTGCATCCTAAGGGGAGATGTCGTCTGGAGTGACACATATATGTATACATACATACATACATAAAAAAAGGGTTAAAATATGGGGATCGATTCAGAATGGCCTGAAACGGACTTCCATGAAAAAATGTTACAAAAATTCGCATTACAAATATTTTGAAGCCATTGCAATAGCTTAATTTTCTTCGAAAATTCGCTAAAAGGAAACCTGTCTTTTCATTTTCAATATATTCATTAAAAAAAAATACATAACATTTCGTAAGAATATTTAAAGTGTAGAAAAATGTAAAATATAATTAAGAAAAACGAAATTAAGCAATACTTGATGTGTCCTTCTATAAAATATTTAATGAAAGGGGATTTTTACTATGATGTTTTTTTGAGAAGGATTAAAATCTTATATCTTGTGTAAAAACTCAGAACAACTCACGATATTAATCAAAAATAAACAACAGTAAACTAACCAAAAAAACATGAATGAAAAAAAAAAAAAAATAAAATATGAATGAAATAATTAGCATAATGATTTAATGAATGTATAGAAAGCGTGGAGAGGAAACATACAGACTGATAGAAAGACAGACAGACAGACAGGTGGGTCCAGCTGATTATCTAACTTCATCCTTAATTCTCTTGTTCATTTCTTTCACTATCCTTTCCAAGGTTCTGATTATTATCAAAATTATCAGAATTGTGCATATGCTTTTTTTTGTTATAATAGATATCACTAATTTTTCTTTCTTTTCAAATATACAAGATTTTGGAAAGCAATTTAAAATGTGTAAATTTGTTGTTCGTTTGTAAATAAAAGTAGTCTGCCAAATAGTGTTGCACACACAACTTCCTCGCGTCCTATCGATTGCTATCATGTTTTGCCATGATTCTCCCCCCCCCCCCTTAATAATTCTGCCAAATAGTGTTACACAATAATTCAATACACACAATACAATAATTCTGCCCAATAGTGCTCACATTTTTCTCGCGTCTCCTATCGATTACTATATGATATTTTGCATTATTGTAACCCCCCCTCGAATAACCAGATAATTTGGTTAGCTATTTTACTGTTTCTTAAATGTTATTTATAATGAAAGTAGTCTTAAATGATAATGTAAGATATTAAATGATAATTACTATATTGGATGATATTAAAAATTGGTTTGTTGTTTCTAGGTTTTGGTAAGCAGTTCAGTAGCTAACATGTACGTAAGCCGAGGTGGATCAGAATGGGCACTGGAACATACTGGCGTGCCAGTAGTGCTACTAGACACTGGCATGGCCCGCTCCAGAACATCAAGAGGTATCACTCTACTCCTGGCTGAAAGAGGTATAGTAATCCTAAAGTATTTATTTTTAGAGACTCGTTCAGTTGAGAGACAGTTGATTTGAGAGTCAACTCTTTCAGAGTCGATTCCACGAGAGTCGATTCATTTGAGAGTTAACTCTTAAAGAACGACAGTTCTTTCTCTACACAGAGTTGACTCGATCGCTTATTAGCTGACTTGTTCATTGAAGAACGTACCATCTCTAACTTCAGAATAACCGCAATGCATCCAATACCTTCAATAAGCTCAGAAGAAAAAAAGAGCAATAAGTTCCAAATGCCGTTCAAATTTATTACTTTGAGATGGTTAGGTCATTTCTAATACAGTACAAAGAACAACATAGTTCACTAACTGGATTAAATGACTAGGCAGAGCAAATATAGCCCTCAAGCCGAAGTTTGCTATGACCATCATACTTTGCTACACCATCTTACTATACATCTTAATTTGCTGGGTGTCTCATTAATTTTGAAGAATTTGTCCCACGCCCCACGACCTTGGACCATAGAGTCCATGAACTATCCCCTTCCCTATGTGCGGAATTTGGCCCACCCCCTCGGACCATAGGGAACAACCCCCTTCCTGATGTATATGTAATTTGTATTATTTTCAAAGAAGGCTCCAACTTTCAGATATGACCCTTCCATTCAATGCCTGGCAGGGGTATAGTCAGTATATTCTCCTTGAGCGCAACTATTATGACGAGTGGCGCCTCGGTATCCTCGACGGAGTAGGTATACCTTCTACCAGCAGGTTGACTGTCACCAAATTAAAGTGTCTGCCCTGGCCCACCAATAGTCTAGCCAAGCCACCGTGTAAGCCACAAATACCTATTAAGCCAATTATTAAAATGATTCTTAAAACGTTTTTATTGTCTTTAGGTTCATGTCTTGCTCTATGGAAAGACAAGATCGACAACCTATCTGCTTACAAAGCTGCTGGAGCCTGGCATACCATGTGCCTAAGTACAGATCACACTACTAAGATCGGTTTCAGCTTCACATCTAGATCAGGTGCTGAAGAGCTGTGGAATCACATCGAACGTCTTACAGCAGATCCCCTCAACATCTGTCTGAACGTACCAGGATCGAAGAGAAACAAGGCTCACATTCAGCCTCCCAGACCAAATCTACCAACCAAGCAGCACATTAGCCAACCATGCTGCTTCCAGCATGTTACATCTGTACAGACTATGGACATCTCCAGGTAACTAACCAAACATGATCCACTTAAATTAATTTCCATTAATAATGATTTAATTAATGGAAAACCCAACGAGTTTTTATACATTGATTGACATAAAGCTGAATGGTTATCGTACTCCCCATTGACCTGTCGACTTCCAATCCCATAGAAGAAAAAATATTTCACACTTTTGATCCGAAAGAAAACTCGCAACAAAAAGATTTCACGTAAAAATATGTAATTATCTAGAATCGACATTCATCACCAGTAAAACGGTGGGAAATCTCTTTAAAAATCGCTTTTGATAAAATATATTAAACAAATTATTAGCACGTATTAGGTATGAACTGTCTCACTAACACAATTATTTTTTTTCTTGGTATCCTAAACACTATCTTTTTGTTATTCTCAGTATTAAGGATCAGTCAGTATCTAGATAAAGAAACTTTTAATTCAAATAAAGGTATATTTTTACCAAGAGAAATAAGTTAATAACTAGAACAGATAGAAATGTAAGTTTATATAGTTCCATAGAGGTTTTCTAGACACAAAGAACACAAGCCTCGAACCTTTCAGGTTTTTTTTCATATATTTTCATTTGGCTGTGTAAGAATGTAAGCTTTGTTTATATAATTTACAAAGTATTCTAGGCACAAAGAAGATGATTCTTTAGAGGTTTAGAGGTTTATTTCATACATTCTCATTTAGCTGAAAAAAACAAAAAAAACAATTGTTTGGCTTCAGGGAAATTGAAGCGTAAAGATATGAGGAAGAACTCAAGGTCAAAAGTCAAGAGACTGAAGGTCAAAAGTACCTTGAGTGGTTTCCATAAAAGGGTGCTTTGACTGCGTGCTTGCTGGAATTTTGGGTTATGAGGTTAAAATATACGGTTCTATATCGTAGGTTTTCACGTCCTGAGCCTGAGTCTAATTGATTTTGATCTTCCGGAGAAACCACGTCAGAGATTTTGTGAATCCCGACGTTTCGAACCCATTGCAATTGCAGGTGCAGGGATCATTCTCAAGGGAAGTTGCTCATTGTCAGAGGCATTTGCGACATTCCGAACCCATTGCAGGGGTCATTCTCTAAGGAGTTGCTCATTAGTCGAGTCATTTGCAATGTTTCGAACCCATATCAGTGACCATTCCCAAAGAAGTTGCTCATTAGTAGAGTCATTTGCAATGTTTCGAATCCATTTCAGGGATCATTCCCAAAGAAGTTGCTCATTATAAGAGTCATTTGCAATGTTTCGAGTTTCGAGCCCATTGCAGGGATAATTCTCAAGGGAGTAGCTCATTATTAGACTCATTTGCGACGTTTCGAACCCATTACAGAGATAATTCCCAAGGGAGCTGCTCATTATAGAGCTATTTGCAACTGACAGTTGCAAAATCTCCTCCGAATGATCATATTTAAAATTTACAGTGTTAAAAATTAAAAAAGAAATAAATACCAATAAAAATCTTCTATATTGTGGCACCTTTTCATAATGAAAAAACCTTTAACGGTCAACTCATACGTCCAGGATTTTCAAAAATAATAATAATTTTTTTAATAAAAATATTATTAAAATT